>BJBW01005152.1:0-48989 GCA_004320125.1 Scolopax mira
GTGGGACACCACTCGTGACCAGCCGCCAACTGGATTTAATTCCATTAACCACCAGACCTTAAAGATCATCGAGTTCCAATGCCCAACCATGGGCAGAGACACCTCCCACCAGACGGGGTTGCTCAAAGCCCCATCCAGCCCAGTGTTGACCTGACAGCAAAGGCAGCCCCCACCCCGGCCACCCTCTGGAGAGCAGCGTGGGATGGCAGAGGAGGAGGCAGGAGTGCAAATCTGCTTCTATTTGTTTAAGCCACCAGTAAATTAGCGCTGCAAATCTGCCAGGCTGCCCCTGTGGTTTCAGTGAGATTTTTTCTGGCTTTCTGGTCTGGGGTATTATACACACAGGTTTCCTTTCTAGCCCTTGATAAACATTTCTGACCAACTACTCAGGAGGAACAGGGTGGGGGGAACATTCCCAAATCCCAGCACGAAAACCCCAGTGCCTTCCCCCCCGGCTTTGTATAAACACCGCTCTTGTCACAAGAGTCCTACTCACGGCTCCCAACGTGGGGACAACCTCTCCCACCCGCAGTACCTGCATGCCACAGGGGCACAGGAAGGGTCAGACTGGGGGTCAGCAAGTGTGTGTCCCACTGGGGAAGCCCTGAGATTATTTATTAACTGGTGCCAATGCTATCAAAGAGGAGAGCAGCCTGGACACACTACGAGAAAGGAAGGAGAGGCTGAGTCTATGGGTGAAGAAGAGTCAGGTTTGGGGAGATGCCGCTAAAAGTTGTCCAAAAGACTCCTAAAATCTGTGTCCAGAGATTGTGTGGAGCCCCACTCTTTCCCTCCAGAGACCTCACCAGCTCCTCAAGCCAGCAGGCACGGGGGTGACCAGACATGGCTTGGACATCACTCTCCATCCTCACCAGAGCAGGCGTTTGTGGCTCTTCTAAAGCTGTGGTGATGGGCTCCAGCCTGGAGCAAATTCACAGAGCAAGGAACTAAATAAAGCCTTCTTGGATCTATTTTGTGGGTGAAAAGCCTCTCTTAGTTCATTTCCCTCTCTTGTCTCCGTTCAGTTGTTGAGTGTTTGGTCCTGTTTCTGCCCTATTTAGCAGCCTGTTGTTGCTCTTACAGAAAGAAAGTCCCTATGCAATGTGGAAGGGGGAAAAAATTGATGGCACTGAGGCAGCCATGTGACTTCAGCCACACTATCGGGCATCAGAAAATCAATGAGAACATCAAATGAGACCATCATAAGAAAAGCTGCACACGCAACAAGAAGTTCACTGGAGTAGACACCAGAAAATCCCTCTCTGAGAACACGTTCGGCAACCGAGTTTCTTCCGTTTCATGACTCATTTGCCCTTTCCAAACCTGCTTTTCACATCTCCTACTGCAGAGGAGGTCACCAGTGAGAGGGGTCTTGCACTGCAGAAGGGCTGGTCCTCCATTTCCCGTGACAACGCAGCATGGAGGACCCACATCAGGGAGGAACCACAAGCCAAGCAGTTCTCCAAGAGCATGGAGTAACATCTCATGCAGCATGACCGCAGTGGTTGGGAGAGCCGTGGTGGCTGAGCCACTGGTGGGACAAAGAACATTTTTGGAGTAACGAGCAAAGGATGGGGAGAAGGTGCAGAAACATCACCATCAAGCGCAACAGAGAGGGCTGGCTCTAAAGGCCCAATTTAGCAGGTACCTTGGCAGCAGACTGCCATGCAATCAAAGAGCTGTCACCTGTGCCAGAGCCCTGGGCAGCCAGGCTGGTTGCTGCTGGAGAGGGCAAAGAAATGCTGAAAAGCTTCCCCACACACAGAAAAAGCCCAAGTTCTCCAGCAGCAGCAGTGAGCCAAGCCCAGGCAGACTCCTTGGCAGGTCCTTCTCCTCTCCATCCCCATGGCACAGGCAGCCCAGTGTCAATCTCTCTGGTGTGGCCTCAAGCCCACTCTGTCTGTGTCGCTCCCAGGCAATACCTGTCATACACATAAACCTCCTTACAGACACCTCATCCCTTCTTCCCCCCACACAGTGTCTCTCCTAAATCTCCCTCGTGCTAAAATGCAAGAGCAGGAAAGAGAAAAGGGGCAGAGATGTTACACTTTGGCCGCTGGGCAGGACTAAGTCAGGTCCTGCAGCTGGAAGGAACTGGATGATCTCATAAATCCTTGGATTCCTGAGGACAGCAGCTCTCTGCTTGACTTTATTCAAATCTCAGCCCTGGGACACTTTACCTGTGTAGTAGGAAGGACCAGGAGCTGGTCTGGATGTATGACCATCAGCCCCGTGCTGCCACTTGGCTTTGCATGCTAAAGTGGTGCAGAGGGACATTGTCCACTCAGCCCAGGGGATAGAACAGGGATTTGAGACCTCCATCCCCATCCTTCACTTTTCTGTGCCTCATTTTCCCCATCCTTAACAGGAAAAGCATGACACTTCATAAGGGAAAAAAAAACAAAAAAACAACCAAACAAAAACCAACCAACCAACCTCTGGTATCAGCCAGGGGACAAAACTCCACTTAGCATTGCATCAAAAAAGGAAAAGTGCCCCTAGAGAGAGATCAGTCAGCACAGGGTTGTCCCCACGCCCCAGCTGCGATTAGATCCTCCACCATGGAATAAACAACTCTCACCTTGCCCTGACCCCGGGGAGCCCTACAGCCCGCCTACGTGGCAAAGCCACCAGCATCCCCACGTGGAGCCCCCCATTTGTGAGGAATGATTTGGGAAGGCTGGCCAGAGCCAAGACCAGCCGGGATCTGTGCCTGCCTCACCGGGAGCCCCACGGCACCGGGGTGTGGGACACCTGAGCTGCAGAGAAATTGCTGCCTGGAGCTGAAAAATAAGGCAGCTCAGCACCCAGAAAAGGGCAGAGTTTTATTGTGCTTCCTCTACGTACACATAAAATAATTGTGCTTCTTTGGGACGAAATATATATATTAAATACACGACACGCTGTGCTTCGGAGCTGAAATACATGTATTCAGTCTGCCCGTATATTATTTCTATACTACTTGTCAGGCATCTCCCCCAAGCCGAGGGGGAGGGATCCATCTGAGCTACCAATTAAAGCCCAGCTCTCGTTAAAAGGCACCATTGTAGGGAAGGGGGGGGAAAAAAAAAAAAAAAGGAAAAAAAAGATAATTCTGTCAGCACAGATGTCTCCTACGCTAAGGGGCTTGCAAAGAAATAAAACCTGAGCAGCTATTATACCATTTGCAAAGTTATAGACTGTAAATAAACAGACCGGAGCAGTTCCCCCACCTCTAAGATACCACAAGTCAGTGGGCAGCACTGACAAGCCCGAGTCTTGCTGTAACTGGCTTATCTTTCTAATCCTCTGGATTATTAATAGTAGTAGGGCTGTGATAGAGTCCAGAGGCCGCGCCGTGACAGACACCGCCGTGTGAAGCATCCCAAAAACACACGGGGAGAGGCCGGTCCTGCCTCTCCGGGGGTCAGGAGGCTGAAGGATGGGGACAGGGCAGGCACAAGAGATCAGGTGAGGTGTCTGAGGCCACCGGGCACACTCCTAGTGGAGGAGAAAATGGCTCTGCTTTCTCCCAAGCTCTTCTCCTACCCTGTCAAGTTCAGAGCAGGGTTCTCACTGATCCATCTCCCACTTTCCCCTTCACAGTCCTTTGGGAAGACAGTTTAAGGGGATACTGGCAGCATCCTCCCCCCGGGCTTCATCAGACAGCACAGCCCCACTAAAGGCAGGGAGAGGATCAGGACCACGCAGGATCCAGCCGTAGAGGAAGAGCTCAGTACCTGATCTGACACAAAATGCTGTTCCTCTGGGTTATTTTGATGGAGTTAATCTGCCATCGGCTCAGCCAGCTGAACTTCTTTCCCCTTCCCCAGCTAAACCCTGCTCAATCTGTTGCAGGGGATGCAGGAGGAGTCAGCAGCTCAGAAGATGGAGGTGAGGAGAGGCAGGGACTAGCCCACCTCTCAACCACAGCAGCTGGAGGACATGAGGGCTGAGCTAGGACACCAAACCAGGCACAAAGCTAACGAGAAAAAACCCAACAAACCAGCATGGAAGGGCTAGGCCCTGCTCCACGCTGGCATTTCCTAATTTCTCTTCACCTAAAACACCCAAAGCCACATAGGTAGACATAAGGAGCACAGGACCCCACGGGATCTGCTGAACAACCAAGTATGTGGGTCCCTGCAAAGCAGCACACACAGAACTGGGAAGTGTCATCACCCCACATCATGGTTCAGTCTGTGTGTGAGCCTGGTCCCAAGGAAGGACAGCAGCATCCCATCGCTCAAACCAGAGATGGGAATGAGCTGGGCTTGAAAGGATACCCCCCAGGGATTTCTAGTTCTCTTCTTTTACTCAAGTTTGGGTTTGGCCTTGTTGTTTTGGGGGGTTTTTTTTAAGAGAAATCAGTGTTTTGTAAGGGCTGGAGTAAAAAGGAGGTTGTTCCTGCTTCCCAGCTCCACTGAGACACTCCAGTGGGTGTAAGACACTCCAGCAAGCTCCCAAATGTCCGAAAGGAGAGCCAGAAGCTCACAGCAATGTTAAACTCATGGTCTCTGCCTGCCTACTGCCCTCCCACCTCCTACTCCCAGTCTCTGCATCGCAGGGAATGCTCTTGGCTCCTAGTTCTGCCCGTGCTTCTGGGACAACTCCTTTCGTGTGGACAGATCTTCTAAACTACCCACAGTCCTTGGGTCACCGGCCCCATTGCTGGGGTGATGCCAAATGCTTGGAACACCCTCTGCTTCCATCAAAATTCCACATTGCCCTCTTCCTGCATCCTCCTCCTCCTCCCCAAAGCCGAGCCCCCCGCTCCGAATCCACCGACCCTGAGAGCATTGGCTTTGCCTCTTGCTCATTTGACTTGGCTCCTGCCTGGATGCCCACAAAAGCCTTGAATTTCCTGCTGGCTCAGGACTGCTCGAGCTCAGCCCCGTTTCCTCCAGAGGCAAATGGGTGCATTCAGCGTAGCAATAAAAACCCAGCGACGTTCTGGGCACGGGGCCTAATCCAACTCCCAGTGAGGTGGAGGAGGGTTATTCTGTTCAAGGGGGAGGCTGAGAAAGGAGGGGGGGGAAGTCAGGAGGAGGGTCCGGGCTGCAGGGATGGCACAGGGACATTGTCAGCCTGAGGGACCTCTTCCGAGGTCACTGCTGGGAAGGCAACAAGTGGTAAATGCCTTTTCCGTGGTGTGGATGCCCCCTTGTTCTCATTCATGTTTTCTCAGTGCTACCTTGTGCTTCTTAAGCAAGCTATAAATTCAGTCATATGGGTTTTCTCTGTCCTCTTTTTTTTTTTTTTTTTGACATCTATTTAATGACTTTTCTCTTTAATATATGGCAGGCATTTTCCTTCTAAAATACCTGAGGTTTAGGACAGGTAGTAAATGGAGACCTCTCACAGAACCACTGGCCCAGAACCCAGTCTTATTGGCGCTTAGAAAAGGAGATCCATTTTTCCTCTCTGCTCTTCAATTAGCTGTAATGTTTGCCTTTAAAACATAAAATTAGAAGCCTTTTTGGAGGCACAAAGCAATATTATACTGCAAAACACATTTTTATTCTCCCCTCCCTGCTACCAGTTTAGCACAGCAGATATATTAGACAGCTGGTTTCTAGGCACCGCTCTCTTCTGAAGATTTAAGGTCCGACTTTCAGTTCCTGTGAAAATAATGACCTCCCTTGCTCTTTATAGGCCTGTGCTTGATCCTACCCATATTAGCAAGACCTTTCAGGTCGAATACTACAGGATTTAGTGCTGGAAAGCAGGGGCATTGAGCAGACAAACATCTCAAAGTCCATCCGACTGAGCCATTCATTGAATGTATAGGTCACAAGTTCCTGTTCGCTACCGTCAGGCCTTCTTGTGTATCCAAGAGCTGCTTTCTTAAGGGAAGGCATCACAGTGTCACTCTCACCCACCCAGATGTTTCTTTACAGAGAATTCAAAGAACAGGGATGGGGAAGACTGTGGGAGCGGGTCACTGGTGGGCCACGGTGATTGAGATCCCAGGGATTCATCCTTGGACGAAGCTGTTCTGAACACGAGACTGGGTCTAAAGCCAGTCCCAAATCCTGCCCAGACCAGGCTTACCAGTGGCAGCCTCAGCCCACCATTGCCCACCATGACAAAGTCCTGGTGCAAGAGCCACATCCAAAGGACCAGAGACCTGCGTGCAGCTCACGAACCACAGGTTGGTTACTCTTGATTAAAAAGACCAGAACACAACTTAATGCTTCCACTGAACCTAAGCAAAACCCTTCTTGCTCCAGTCTCCCCTTTTTGCGCCCAGTCCAGAAAGGCTTTGACCCCATCACTGCTCCAAGTAGGCAGCTAAAAATAAAATGATAGCGGTTGACGCTTTTCACCCTAGAGGTCTCTGATTACCACGAGATTGTCCAACACAGCCACGACCACCCATACTTTTGTGAATCTTTAGTCAGGTGGTATCACAAAGGTGAAGCCAACCGAGCTCAGAGGAACATCACACTGAGTGGGGGATAGCCAGCTGGTCCATGCCATTCTCCTCCTGGCATTGGCCTTGCTGTCACAAATCCATAAATAAACACATTCTAAGACAAAAAGGAGTTGACATTCCTATTTTCTTAAAGTGGTTCAAATCACCCACAGCATACGGGAATGAAAAATGTCCCAGGATGGGAGCTATTGATCTCAAGAGGCAGTGAATTGTGCTCCATGTTGGATCAAAGGGGAGTACAAAGCAGGGAAGAGCCACTTTCTCCACCACACGCTGATGATTTTCCAGATGTCTTTTATGGGAAATAATGGCACTCAGAGCACTGTTAACAAAAAGCAGCCAAATCACAGGAAAGGGAGTCTTGACTCTTTTATCTCACTAGTGTTACTCATCCATCTCTAGAGCTAGCTGATAGCAGAATGATTGATTCAGAAATTACAGGAAAAGGAGGGAAAAAAAAAAAAGAAAAAGTCAATGAAACCACTAAGACATATTAGCAGATGTACCTGCCCCAATAATCCTGTCCGTGCCCTCAATTCCCATTCACCTTCCTTATCTCTTGGGACACAAGACACATGTTTGGCGACGGGGGTGACCAAAAAAAGAGGAGGATGGACGGGTCAGTGGAGTTTCTGCTGTTGCATCAGGAGCCCAGTATTTCTAAAGAACCCGCCAAACCCCAGAAATACCCATGAGAAATCATGACATATGTTGTCTTGATACTTGCCAGCTCCGAGTAAAAGAAAAATCCCTCTGTCCCTTCCCAAAAGAATTTCCCAGTGAGCACAAAGAAACTGATTTTTCTCACTTTCTCCTCATTTTTACCAGAAATTTTGTTTCTTCCCCACCACCACCCCCCCGCCAAGTGCCGTGGCCCCTCCAGCCTGAAACAACAGGAGGGGAGATTTCTGACAGATAAAACACTGAACCAAAATACTGACAAACCACTGAGTGTTCAAAACGGCCGAGACTGAGATTTAGCAATGACGTGAGCCCTCGAGTTCCCCTGCTCTGGGCTGGGGGGTCCTCTGCTGCTTGGCCCCCAGTTGGTCTCTCCTACCAGCCCTCAAGTGTTTGCTCCTGGGCAGTGGGAGGTGTTTTGTGGTGCGGATGCTCTGGGAACTCTTCTGGGGCCCGTTACGGGATTGCCCGGGAATGCAGTGGCCGAGGTGGTTCCTCTCAGACCATCTATACATCTAACATAAAGCAGGTGTGTTGCCCTACGGCCCTCAAATCTTTTGAAGTTCACCAAGTGCTTCAAGCCCCTTACTTTGCTGAATACAGAAGTACTTTTCCTTGCTTCTCCAAGTCTTCTCTAAGAGGAAACGATAAAGGCAGCCGAACTCCCCAGCCAGCCCAAGTGCCTGAAGTCACACGTGGGCAGCAAGAGGAAAGGGACTAGATTTTTTGGGGTGATGAGCCAGAGCTGTCCTTCTTGTCTTCACCCAGATTTGTGAGGATTCAGCACTTCAGAAAACGTCTCCATTTCTATTTAGGTGCCTAAAACCAACTGGAGATGCATAAATTTAGGTTTGTGCCCCTCCAAAGCTCGAGTGCAGAGGCTGATGTTCAAGAGCTCATTGAAAAAATATGGGATATTTTTTTGCCTGTGTGTGAGCAGAATTCATTGACATCTCTGAGGAGCTCCAAGTTTTCCACTCCCTCTGTGTTGTTTTAAAACTATGCATTTTCACCAAAACCATTCACCCAAAGCAAAACAAAACAAGTGGACTGTTTTCTGTCAAAGTTTCAAAAACGCCGACCCGCTTACAAGACACGGCTTAAGAATCCCCCAATTAATGAAAACGTTAAATCGGAGGCAAAAGGAAAATCTTCAGGAAAACCAAAGAGAAGTTTAAAAACAACTCCTCCAGGAAAGAGAATTTTAATTAAAAATAATATCCCAGTGGGTAATTTATGTTTCTACTTAAGGATTTAAATTGCAGAAGCAGCAAAGTAGGTTGGTTGGTTGGTTTTTTTTTTTAACACCATCAGCATCCAAGAGTGGAAAACACCAGATTTCAAATTCATACATTCTATATTTGAACATCTTGTTTCTATTTAATAGAAAAGGCCTCCTTTCTCCGTGATTTTTCTCTTCACCCCCGTTTTTTTCTCTTTTATTTAAAAAAAAAAAGAATAAAACAAAAAACCTCACATATAATTCATCCTAATATATTACAAATGGCACACTAAAAGAGCATGCCCGGAAAATATTAATAACTGAATTCAAATGAGTTTTTCCTAAGAGTCGCTAGAATGGAGGGGCGAAATTCCCAATGTATTTGTGATGGGAAATGGGGGGGGGGGGTAAAAAAAAAATGGAGACGGGATTTTTTTTTTTTTTTTCCTCCTTTCCAGGCGCTCTGAGAAGCGAACTGTGTGCTGTGTGGAGTCTCTCCGAGCATGACAGAAAAGGGATTAAAGCAGGTGACACTTTGAACTTAGCTTAGATAAGTGACCCTCAAAATCAACAGTCCAAAAGTTTAGTACACAGATTCCCTGGACACGTCTAGTCGGGTCTTCGTCAAAACCTTCCCGACTTCAGTAAGTCAAATTAAAATCAAGAAGACAGGTTGCTGGGGTTATCTTCTAATATTGTTTTAGCCACTTATTAGCGCTAATGGATAATTAGTGGCCGGCGCGGCTATTTTTTTGTAATACGAAGCAGAGAGAAGAATTCTTTGTTTGCTTCTGTGTGCGGGAACCCTCTGCTGCGGTCGAATGTATAAAAATAGCAGCCAGAAAAGAAGTGTGAAAGACACTAGTTAAACGGTCCAATTTCCAGAGAAGAATATAGTTGAAAACAGATCCTTCTCCAGAGTTAAAAAATCCTCCTGATGCACTTGAAGCATAAGGAAGTCTGCACTTTATAAACAACCAAATATATGCCCAGGATAAAAGGCGAGGCTTTTTGAACTCCTAGCTGGCGTGTTAGGAAGACCTTTAATGACATTAGCAGTTCTTCAAAAACAGAAAGGCCACATTATTTCGGATCCTATATGGTCACCACATGTAGCTTTATAAAGAGGAAAAAAAAAAAAAAAAAAACAAAACCAAAAAAAAAGGAAAAAGAGAAAAAAAAATCCTCTCTTCATGCCAATAAATAACTTGCCAGAAGAGAAAATATTTACCACTGCTTTTCAAAATTCTTTACGCATGCAGTAAAATCCTCCTCTTGAGAAAATGAGCCCGTAAAGAAACCCAAGGCGTTTCCCTCCAGCACTACCGGCGGTGCGGGCCCTGCTCCCCCTTCCGCGGGGCTCCGCGCCCGCTCCGCGGCCCAAGCCTCAGCTTTTAGTCCCCTCGTTAACACCTCGGGGGCTGGTGCGGTTTCCCCGCGTCGTGTTGCGCGGAGAGGAGCGAGCACCGCCGGACAGAATAAATAATAATGATAATTTTGAGGAAAAAAAAAAATAAAATAACGATAATACCTGGCAAGAGCTGCGCGTTTTGCTTCCGCTGCCCGGCGCGCAAGCAGGGCCATCTCCCCGCTCCGCGGACGCGCTGCTGGCCATGAGCATAGGGATATTAATGGGGTTATAATTGAGGGCTACCAGCCCTTTGGTGCTCGGGGAGGCTGGGGCGCTTCATTAAGCGGTAAAGTTTCATTAAGTCGGGACCTAAAGCCAGGGCAGAGAGCGGGTTCCTCCCCCGCCGAGCCAAGGGGGTTTTTGGGCGTAAAAATTGATATTCCCTGTCTCTAAGCAGCAAGAGGAAAAAAAACAAACCAAAACAAACAACATCCCCCCCATCCCCGCGCCTGGGCTGCGCGGGTGCGGAGCTCCCCGCGCACCGGACCCGCTCCTCTCTGCCTACAAACCCTCTCAGAAGAACAGGTTTTCGCTTTTTCAGGGAGATCAATGGTTGTGGTTTTGGGTTGGGTTTTTTTTTTTTTAGGGGGGGAGGCGAATAATCACAAACAAACAGACGATAAATCACCTCCAACCCCCGGCCCGGCTGCTCCGCGGGTCCGGCAGCGCGGATCTCCCGCACCCGGAGCTCTGCTTGGCTTCCGCTCTCATCTCACCATAAAGGGGATTTTTTACAGCTTCGTGCGGTTGCAGACAACGGGGATTTAATACTTTCCCCCAAATTCTCGCCGCATTGTTGTCCCCTTCTTCCTCCAAAACCGCGTTTTCTAATCACGCTGCCCCTTTTCCACATTTTTTTCGCCTCCTAAACGGGGCAAACCTGTTTTGGGGAGGGTATTTTGGGGGGAGTGTTTGTTTGTTTGTTTTTGTTTGGTTGGTTTTTTTAATTAGCGGGGGGGAGGGGGGAATACTCGAAGGATTCCAGCCCAAAACCACCCGTATTTTAACCCGCATCTTTCCCCGAGCGGTAAAGCCCTCGCTGCCGCCGCACCGGGAGCTCAAGAAAGTGGTTTCTGCGGGAAGAAAAACGATAAACAACCCCCTGAGCGGGCAGAAAACTTTATCCTGGGGACCGGGCTGTTTTCCATCTGGTAATTCACTAAATTATCTTAGTACAAAGCAGTAAATATATATATACACACACGCACATAACGAATTAATCAATAATTTAAGGCAAACGACGGGATTTTTGTCCCTACAAAAAAAAAAAAAAAAAAAAAGTAGAAGGCAGAAAAAGGTAACAGCTCAAGTGGGATCCCTTTGAGCTCTCAAAAAGTTGTAATTTTCCCCTTTTCCCCCCTCTCTGCCCAGCCCTGGAGGCTGGGGAGGGATTTTGGCGGAGGACGGCGGGTCAGGAAAGGCAGCACAAGCTCCTTCTCCCGGTGAGGAGAGACGGTGACACCCCCGGGAGGTGACAGCACCCAGGAGCGCCCCTCCACCAATAAAATCTTTATTTTCTAGTTAGTTTGGCGAGCTTTTTTTGCCTTTTTTTTTTTTTTCCCTTTTTTTTCCCCCCTCCCTGAATTCTGCTCCTCTCCCCGCGGTTGGCCGGACGTGGGTTTTGCTTTCAGCCCCTGCGCTCTCGGTTCCGCCGTTCCTATAAAATACGGAGCCGAATTTATCATTCTCCCCTCCT
This sequence comes from Scolopax mira, assembly GCA_004320125.1. NCBI lineage: Eukaryota > Metazoa > Chordata > Aves > Charadriiformes > Scolopacidae > Scolopax > Scolopax mira. Next base: position 11,429 of record BJBW01005152.1, read on the forward strand.
TCCCCCCCACCTTCCCCCCCCCCGAGAAAGGCGCAGAACAGTCCGTGTGTCCGTCCCGGGCAGAAGCACCCTTTCTCCATCACCGACAGCTTTTCCACGGTGGAATCCGCTTTTACCGAGCGATTTACAAACTAAAAATACCCCCAATGACACGGTGGGGTTTGGTTTTGGGTGGTTTGGGGTTTTTTTTGTTTAATATCACACAAATCTAAAGAGGGGAATGCAAGTGTTAGATTCTCTAAAGCTGTTTGCAGAAGCCCTAAACGGCCCCCAAAATAAATATCTATTTTATCTTCACCCTCTCCCTCTACGCCTAATTTTATTCCAGGGTTATTCCTATTTATTTTTCGGCCGGGTGAAGGGGAAGGGTCCCAAGCCCCGAAGCATCAGGTTGGGCGACCCCCGAGAGCTTCGTGGACAAAACGCCCTTTTCCATCCCAAACACCCGGTCCCAGTTCTGCCCAGTAAACTCTCCCAGCTACTTTCCAGGAACAGGAGGAAGGGGGGGGGGAAAGAAAACACCACCAAAAAAAAAAAGCCACACCCCCCCCCCCAAAACCCTCTTTGCCAAACTATTCGCGAGAGTACTTCAAAATAAATGAGTTGCCTACTAAAACTTAATGTTATACAAGATGTCCATTTGTCTATATTAGATTTTAAGCAGCTGTTCGCATGTTCGAATCCACACACCCCCCCACCCCCGCGAATTTAACTGAATGGGGGGGAGCAAAGAGATAAAATAGAGCATTGTTTATTTTCCCGGCTCGTCTCGGCAAACACACCCCCCCCCCCCGCCTCCGCGGATCTTCCGCGCTGAAGAACTGCGCGGAGCGGCGCGGCCGGTTCTGCACAAACAACGCCCGGTCATTAAGGGGGGGGGGGGGGGTAGGCTGCTGCTTTCCCTGGAGAGCCGGGTTTAAATTGTTTCTTTGTTCCCTGCCAAAAAAAAAATAAATAAAATAGAAGGGGGGAAAAAAAATAGAAAAAGCGGCCGGAGACGCGGGGGGGGGGGGGGGGGGGGGGGGGAAAAAAANNGAAGAAGAACTGACCTATTGAAAAAGATGCTCTTCCCTTTCCCCCCCCCCCCCCCCCCCCCCCCCCCCCCCCCCCCCCCCAAAAAAGAAAAAAAAAAAAAAAAAAAAAAAAAGGGGGGGAGGGGGGGGGGGGGGGGGGGGGGGGGGGGAAGGAGAAAAAAAAAAAAAAAAGAGACAAAAGAGAAGCGTGGGGGTCCGCGCCCCCCCTCCCCCCCCCCCCCCAGGCCTGGCAGCCTTATCGGAGCCCAGCACTGAGGAGATAATTTGGACCGTGAGAGTGGGATGTTTGGGGTGGTTTTTGGTGGTGGTGGCTTGATGGGGGTTTTTTTTCACAAGCGCTGGAGTCTGCCCCGCGGGGTGGCCGCTGCCCAAACCGCCTGGGGGACACACACACACACACACACTGCGGGGAGCCCCTCGCTTCGCAGCCGGGCCCCCCCGCCGTCCCCCCCGCGGAGGAGTCGCCGCCGAGGGTGGGGGAACGGGAAAAAAAAAAAAAAGCCCGAAAACAAATATATGAGAAACGAGTTTTCATGGTCAGACACGGCGGGGTTTGCAGCGGCGGGTGGGGGGGAGGCGGGGAAAAACACTTCGCCCCCCAACTAAAACCCGTCCCAAAAGGCTCCCCCCCCACCTCCCCGACCCATCTTCATCCTCACAGCCCTTTCTCAGTCCTTGTCCTCTTTTCCTGCGCGTTCCGCTCCGATTTACTTCGCTCTTTCTACATCCCTCATTAATCTCCCTTCCCAATTTAAACCGTTTCCCTTCTGCTGCAAGGATTATTTTAATTATTTTTTTTTAAAAGAAAAAGCCTATTTTCCAAGCAACTTGCAGACAAGATTCGAGCTCACCGCTCCCATGCCCTTCGGTTTGTTGTTTTGTTTTTTTTTTTTCTCTCGGCGGGATGGGACCCCTAAAATTCTTTGCCCCGCACCGTTCGGTAATTAGAGAGCCGAAGAGGTAATAAAGTAGGTTGGTTTGGAGGTTTTTTTTGATTTGGTTTATTAAACCAACCGACGTATATCGAGGGGGGAAGATAAACTCGTCGACACACCTTCTTCGAGGTTTAAATATGTTTGCTCGAAGCCAAAATCCGCTGCTCTTTTCTCGGGGAGGGGTAGGAAAAAAAAAAACCAAAACCTACAAGGGGGAGGTTAATAACTTAAGTGAGAGACTGGGGCAAGGAATGCAAGATCGACTCCCTCGCACCCCCTTTCCCCCCCCCCATTTAATAGCCTTAAACGACTTTAGGTTTTTATACCCGGCGTGGAGGACTCAAGAACTCTGAGCGTGTTTGTAAGACTAGAAAGATCTATTGAGAGGCTTTTTTTTTTTTTTTTTTTTTTAAATAGCGCATTAATGTTTCCCAAGACTTCGCATTAACTCCAGAATCACTGAAGGTCGATTTGTAAGTGTCTGGCCACTATAAAAGCGTTTGTAAAGCAGAGTCGGTTGCCTGCATTAAAATAAGGAGGTTCCTTTGTGAGATTTTCATGCCAGGCCAGGAGCCCTTTTAAATGCTATTCAACTGCCTCATTAGAAGGAGCTAACAGGAGTCAGGCCTCCTTTTTAGCCCCCCCCCTCCTTCTTTCTCCTCCGTGTCCTCCCCTCAAATCAGCCCTTTAATACATAGACTGGCAGATTAGGGGCTTTTAAAAGCTGGCTCTGTCCCGGATAGCCGGTTTCCTATCCTGCTATTTGTGACAGCTCTTCCCTGCTATCAATTACATCCCACCCCAAAGCTCAACACCCCCTCCCAGAGCACCTCCACCGGCCCCCACCGTGGGGGGGGGAACGAGCCCCGGCCACCCCCTCCCCGGCCACCGCCTGCCCTAGGCTCCGGCCCCGAGAAGCAAGAGATGAACATCCCTTTTCCTTTCCCCACTCAGCCGAATAAAAAAAAAAAAAAAAAAAAGAGAGCACGCCTGGACCCGAAAATCCGTTTCCGAATAGATTAACAACCCCTCCTGTGTTAACACCAGCTCTGTTCTTTTTCTTATTAGATTGCGGAGATGAATGGGGCGGGGGGGGGGGGGGGGGGGGGGAAGGTTGGTCACCATTATCTGCACTCCACATGTTCTCTGTGGGTATATATAAAATATAGGAATGGAGTCCCCTTTAAGTAGTTCTTTTATGACTTGTTTTAACAGAAAACACAGAATAAGCCAATGTTTGATATTACAATATAAAACACATTTGTGGTATGCTAGGGGCTGGCTTGTTCCTCCCTCCTTCCCCCAATTCTGTTCCTCACCCAAATCTGGTCCAGACCCCACCCCTGTTAGTCGAGCGGGCACAGACCTTCCACCCCCTGGAATGGAGTGTCCTCCTTGGTCTGCAGAGGTTCGGCTCCTTGAAAGAGAACTTGGGCTCACAGCTCATAGGGGTATGAACCTCCAGTTCTTTATTATTATTGCTACTAGGCATAATGTTAGAATCATAATTCTCCATTTATATGGGGGCCTGGATTCAAAAAGCCTATTGGAGCCTGATAGAACAGAACAACATATAAATCTGAAATCAAAGCCAAACATGTCCTAATAAAAACCAACCCAATGCAAAAATCTGGTGGAGAAACAGCAAACCCTTTCTTGCTCCCATACACCAAAGCCCCCAGTCCATAACTACATAACAATAATTAAAAAGAACCCCAAGCCCTCGAGCTGGCCACAAAGAGAGTCCCAAATGCCATGCGCAGTCTTGAATGTGTGGGCAGAAATTCCAAGTGTCAAGAGAAAAAAAGCAGTTGAGAACTCGCTTGGGGCACTTGCTTTTGCAAACGCTCACAGGGCTCTTACCCAAGAGCAGAAGAAGCTTTTTTTTGCCCAGGCTGAGGTCTCATCTCTGCTCTAAACCCAAACTCAGTCTCCTTTGGTAAGTCTACACACTCCTTGTTTTAATAAGAATCACAAGGTCTCCTCTTATGGTGGCATAAGTCTGTGAGGATGTAATTAGAATTAATTGCAAGCCATCAGTGAGATGAAACAGGTTTGCTTGACACCATTCTCCCCAGTTAGAGCAAGGTCCCTCTTCAGCCAGAGGACTGCTGAAGACTGGTCCTGTGAAGAAGCACCGGGAGGTTCAGACACCACAGAATTATGACAAAGGACTTTGGGGACAAAATGAAGTATCATTTGCACTGATTCAATCTTAAATCTGGGGTTTTACTACCCTGGAAAGGGATCCTGACGCAGGTGAAATGTTTCAGGGCATGGTATGCCATAACCAGCCATCCTTTTAGGTTTATGCCTGTTCTACAAAAAAAAAAAAAGAAAAAAAAAGCAGCCCTTCCAAATAATTCCCTGCCCTTGCAGGGAATAGATGCATCTCCTGATTTGCAGAGCCAAATATTCCTTTCCACCCGCACGAGCCCAGCCACCGAGCCCTGATGACAGTTGTGTCTTAGCCTGGAAGGCCCCAATTCAGAAATGCACCCCATCAGCAAACCACTTCAGCACCTGCTTAACTTTGGGGCTGGATTAAATCGGCCTCCAGAACATGCTTTCAATTTATTAATAGTTTAAAGCAGCAGGAACAGATTGAGGGGGACGGAATTTAAAAACCAAGGTGCATTGGGATCCATAAAGGGGAAACCAACACAGAAATTAAAAAAAAAAAGAGAATTATTTAGGTGAAAAAAAAAAACCAGGCAAAAAGGATGAAAGTCTCCTCAAATAGATATATTTTAAAAGAAATGCCTCTGCCCACCCCCTCCCCCTGTTAGCATATTTCAAGCACTTTGGATGTTTGTGTCTGTCTTCCTTTCAAGGAACCCCCAGCACATGAATGGGCAGAGCAGCAGAATGAATGGGACACTTCAAAGAAAATGAAAACCATTACTGGGAAATCTGTTTATAGAGAGGATGAATGATTACGAGAGAAGATGCCAGCGGAGAGAGAACACAAGTGAGGGTGCTCTCTGCACAGCACACAACATAACTCAGGGAGTTTCAGACTTTTCCTCAGTGCTGCATCTCTGTATAAATTTTGGGTGAACACCCCCCCCAGTTTTCCCAGTAAGCCCGGAGCCCCCTCCGATGCCATGGGAATGGTAGTGTTCCTGTGACCCCCATGCACCTGCTCCTGATCCTCCCCATGGGGTGACTCCCCCACTCCCTCCCGACGTCAAGATGGGATATTAAAAGAAATTATTTCCATTGCCTGGTGTAGATGAGAAATGGATAAACAGCATGTCACCCACCTTCCAAGTGGGTAAACTCCATTTACCCTCGACACCACCCCACAGAGCCCCTGCCCCGAGAACGGCAGATTTTATCTGAACCTTACAACATTCTCACAGAGTCTCATCCATCTCCACTATTGCCGGGTGCTGAGTTTGTAGAGAGCTCTGCTCAACGCACGCGCTGCCCGGGGACCAGAAAGTTTGTACCGGTTCCTCCAGACGCAACCTGTCCTCAACCCATCCAACCCAACGGTTAACAGCCAAACGGGGATGTGGGACTCACTCTTTTGGGGAAGAAAGAAAGGGAGGCAAGTATATATCCCCCTCTTGGCATCGATCGTACAACCGGGGCAATCTTCTGCACAAAGAGCCTAAGAGATTTCCATGCCTCCATTCAGCATCTAAAGCACCTAGGTAGATCTACCAAGGCAGAACAAATGGCCCCTTGTCATCCCCACCTTCATCAGCCTTGCTCAGCAGAACATACTTGCCCTCACACATGCCAGATGGACAAACACATTGGTTTTCCCCCAAATCACTGCTCTGTTTGAGTCTTGCTTGCTGGTGGATAGAGAAGAAAGAAAGGCGAGTGATATGGACCTCAGTAACAGCACAGTAAGACCCTATTTAGGAACCACAGCCTCACACTAGAGCAAGGAGGTAGCAGTAGAAAATAACCCTCAACCACCCTTGTTGATTTTGGCATAAAAAGGCAGAAAATACTTCTGCTTCTTCAAATACTGAGAATATTTGTACCATGACCAGTGTGGTTTTCACAGCGCTCTCAGGAGATGCAGGGAGAGGAACACCAACATCCCTGGGGCTGAACCATGGGATAGGCTATCATCAGTCCTCCAAGGGCTCAAGGAGTAGTGTTAAGGCAATGGCATTTAGAGCACTAGCTGATGGAGCCACCCGTTTTTCCCATGCCACTGACTTCTTCAGGAGGAAGCAAACCCTTCTAAGCACGTCCAGAATAACAGAAGACCCCAAAGAAGCTTGATGCCTTCACACAAGAACGGCCCATATTCTCTAGGGTCCATTTTGGAAGGCAAGGGCAGAGTTGGGACAGTACTATCACTTAGGTCATGCTCCAAGACCTCCAAACAGCATCATGCTCAAAAAAAAAAAAAAATCATCAACTGGTAGCTCACTGGCAAATATAAAATCCTTCCTTGGAGCATCTACTCACTTGGCATCTGCCTGTTCTTTCTCTCTCCATAGAAGCCCACTACCTACCACTTTGGCAGTGAGTCAGATCCACTGCCCACCCAGCTTTCTTGGTGGAGCTGCCTTTCACGTAGGTGGGCACCATCAGCTTCTCACGCCGCTCTAATCATCTCCCATTAGAATTTGGACTTCAATAATCAAAAGTGAAACATGAAAGTAGCCTGAGCTCCATCAGAGCGTGAAGGCAGCAGCCGTGCCAACTAGCTTTCAGTGGCTCATTTCATCTCCTCCTCCCAAGGGAGATGGGAAGCACAAGCTGGTGATGGATCAGTGCAGTGTCAGCGACCCAACACAGATATGAGCACCACAAGTGGTTATCTCCCACATAATCCCCCCAGCATCTTGCTGAAGTGATCATAATTTGACCCATATGTATAAAGAGGTTCTCATCTGTTCTTACCCATTTAAGCATCTGATTTGAGTTGTTCTTTTTACAGACCAAGCAGATAAAGTGTCCTTTCTATCTCCATGCCTGGACACACATGGGCACAAGCCACTAAAAGAGCCCACAAACAGCACAATTGCCCAACTGCATCTACTGAAGCAAGGTGCACAGTGCTCCAAGCAGGTTGGTACGGTGTGACAACTGCCATAACCCCCAATTCCTGTCCCAGGAAACATCTCCAGATTCTTACAAAGAGACACTGGGGGTGAATCAACCACCAACTGGTACCGTAACATAGTGCCAGCACACAGGTACTAACAGAAAAGAGGGAGAGGAAAACATAAGCACTTCCCATTCTTTGTTCCTGGGCAACCTCTCACCAGTGTTACTCCACATGGGTGACCACAGGAGCATGAGGAAAGCTGCCAGGCTCCTGCCCACTCTCCAGCTCGGCAACACAATCAGGAAGTTCTCAGGCTTCACTCCCATGGTTTACCCTGATGTCACCCAAGCCCTCCCCACCCATGTATTTATCTAACAAGAATAAATGATCGGGAACCACAAATTGCAAAGTCATAAATCTCTGGAGAGGTGACATCATAACAAACGAGATGAGAACAGAGTTCCAGTGACTTAAGACATCATCACAACCCCCAGATCTATGCATACCCTGGATACAATTCCACCACTTCATTTCATTGGGGGCCATCATGTGGCTTTCTCATTTAAAATAAAGACTAAAAGACTTCAGTCTTCCTCTCCATCATGCTTGTCCTCCTGCCTGAGGCCAGCTCTCATATTTACTCTCTTCTCTGTGTTTCAGAGGTATTGAGTCTTACTTGAATACAGATTATACTCTCAAAAGAAAGGAGTAGCAATTTAAGCTAGAGAAGTGAAGGTTGTCTGAAAACAGAAAAGCTATGAGGATGTGACAAAGTTACTGAGTTTATTCCTAAGCAGTTTTGAAGACAATTGAAAAGAGTGAGGAGAAGGGAAAGAAATCAAATTCTGTTAACCCAGTGTTTTATTTTAAACCTGACTTAGAGGAATGCTGAACATCTCCAAGTTCCATTAATTTTCTAGAAGCACTGTGGAGTTCAGGATTGCAGGCCACCCTTAAAAAAGCAAGTATAAAAGGAAACATTTCCAAAAAACCCTCGAGTCTGTGACTTAGGTGCCAAAGCACTACTGGAAGAAAAAGAAATCAGTGGAATTGAAGCTTTGAAGTCACTTAAATTCCTGCAAATTTTACATCCAGACTTGCTGAGGCTAATGCTAAGGTCTCATGGGCTACTGTCAGGAGGTCTCAGAACAGCACAAACATCCACACTGCAGCAAAGTTTAGCAGGACTTGGGACCCCAAAACTCATCCAGCTTCCTTGGAAATCCCAATCTGAAGTTGGGTAAACAAACTGGAATCAACACTGGAAGCGACCCCACTCTGGTGAGGGCAGGGCCTGCAACTTCTGCTATTTCTGCAAAAATCAACATGGCAAAGTGTTTTGTGTCAGTGTTTTAGTGCCTTGCAAGCTGAGCATGCTGCTGGTAGCCCAAGGATGGACTGATCGTCCTCCCAAGGTGACCTCCAGCCCTGTTGCTAGCAGTTTCCACCCACAGCTAAAGTGCCCTTGAGCTGGAGCCAAGTGGGACAATTCTTGAGCAACAGACTGCAAAATTACCCCAAGGAAAATCTGTGCCAAACCTGTGAGGACTTTCTTCTTGCTTGACTCTCGGTTGGTATTTCTCCAGGGCACCATGCCATGGCGTACCAGCTCTGGGGCTTCTTTCCCCATGTAGACCTACCCTAACCAGCAACAACATCCCCAAGTGGAAACTGAAACCTAATCCTTCACCCCTTCAAAGCTGGGGAGAGATTGGTGGGGGAGGCAGGAATTGTCCCACTGGGTCCAGCGTAGGGTTGGTTGAAAGCTTTTGCCCCAAGCTTTGTAGGGCTCCAAGTCAAAAGAATACAGCTGGGTCCACACATCAATACAGGAAAGTGAATTTACTGACAACAGCTTTGCTTTTCTTAGGGTTTTGGTGGTTTGTTTTTTTTTTTTTTCAGTCCGCAGAGCCAGTTCTGCAAGCCACATGCTGGCCTGAGTCTTGGGAGGCCAAATCAGCATTTCCTTCCCCCCTCCCCGGCACAGACTTCCTATCCGAGACGGGCATGTCCTTTAGCACCTCTGTCCAGGTAGGGAGCTGTGCCACAAGGTAAACATACTGCAGAGATTAACACAACACAGTTTTGAGATCAAGCATGAAAACCTGGAGATCTGCAGATGAAAATTTTGTAGGGGGTTCCTGTTCCTACAGCCAGACGGCACCAAACTTCAGCTCAAACCCTCGCAGAGGGGTTTTCCAGACCCCAAAACCCATCCTTGCTTCTGATACAAGCCAAAGGTTCAAACCCCTCCAAACTTCAGCAAAGCTTTGCTCCAAGATCCAAGCTCTAAGGCTTGGGTTTTAATGGTGTATTTACTGATGAGGTGAAATATGAATCTGGTTTTGACTTTAAAAAGCCAATTGTATTTTGGGGGTGGAGGGAGGGGGAAGAGGTGCTCTGACCTGACCCGCTAATCTCTTTTTCTTCCTTTAAAGTTGTCTTCTAAATCTGAACATTAAAGGTGATTAGATACCTAAGGGACTTCCCATGTCATTAGTTAATACTTTAGAGCTTGTTTTGGTTCCAGCTCACAGTAACGCAGAGCCCTTTCGATAATACATCACCCTGCTCAAATATGCCTGCACAGTCTCCAGATGATATACCCCACCAGTGTCTGCCTCCGTACAGCTCGCAGATTGGAAGGGTTGGAGACGAGTTTAATTTAAAGATGAGCCGCCCTTGGGCTGCCAAAGGAAATGGCGTGTCAGCTACGTCAAAAATAGATACTGTTGTGCAGATATATGGAGGGAGAGATGGACGCTGCCAGTGCTATCAATTACCTGGATTGCCTTTAAATGTCAAAGCAAATCCTTACCCATTCCTTCTCTAAAACCTAAATCACTGAGAGAGACAAGGTCAACCCAAGCAGGCTGGAATGCTGGGAGAGGAAAACATGTACATAACGTTGCGTGTGTGAGGGGATAATTTGTATGCACACACATACATTTAGGAGCATCAAAAGCTTATAGACTCATGGACTCAAACTCTAAAATAACGTCGCTGGGTTTTCAGGTGTCATCAAAAACATCCCTCCCCAAAAGAAAGATCCTTTCCAAGTCAATAAAAGTGGCCTCCTGGTCTAAATACATTTAAAATTTTCACGTCACTCCTATTTTCCATTGTTTCAGTAATTTTTTCCCCCTGCGGGCATAAAGGTGCCTTTGACAGACTCAGAAGAAACCACACAAATCTAAACCGCCTTTGGGAAAGACCAGACTCTCTCTGTATATACTTTTCCCCTCTCGCTGCTGAGCAAATGATACAAGCATAACATATGTGCACCTACATATCAGTGTCCTTCAAGGCAGACCTCCTGGGAAACAGCATGAAATGATCCCTCGGGAAGGGCCCCAGCCCTTTCGGGAACAGGATATGGGGAAATTGAGGAGTGGGGAAAAGGGGAAATCATCAAATCCTACAGGTGGGTAAATAAAAGGAGACACAGTTTATTACAATAGAGGGGCAAACATAAGGTTTAAGCTTGGTCTCTTAAGAAATGAGGTTTATGCAGTCAGTCTGCACGTGGGATACATATATAAAATATAAATAAAATAAACATACTTATCTCCCGTCTCCAATAACTTTCAAATTTGTTGGCCAGTTCCAACCCAGCTTGGTGGAGGGGGCAGAGGTCTTACAGTTCCTATAAGTTTTATGAAAATAGGGCCCTCTCCTGTATCCTGAGACCTATTAATGCCCACACTGAAAGAAATTGTTGAGCTCACGTTGCAGCTTATTAATAATATTATTAGACACTGGAGAATCCACAGGGGAGAGAGAAATATTAAGAAAGCCCCAACGGCAGGAAAAGTTTCAGTTGGAGTTTGCACCTTCTTAGACACTAGAGGATCCAACCACAAGACACCAACCGGTTGAAACCCCCATTTCATTGCATCTCCTGCTAATAACCACTTCTTTTACATAAAGATATGTTGTGTATTTCCCAGCCTGGCCTCACAGCAAACTCACGCCAGCCAATTAAGCCGAGCTGTAATTTACAGCTCCCTCCCTTCCTTCGCCCTCTTCCTAGGAGGGATTAGTTAGTGAGGCTGAGACACACAGAGGAGAAATGTAATCACAGGAGGACATTTATCACCTGCATTTTCCCTGAGGGCACCGGCCCGATTTCTGTGCTCTTCTTCCTTCAACAGGATGGTCTCCTCTAGATAACTCCTCACCAGACCAGCCACCAGATGTACATTAAGGGCTGATTTCAGTGCAGTGCATCCGAGAGCCTCCAAGAGCTTCCCATGCACGGGATGCGGGGTAAAAATGTAAAGAATTTCAGATAAACACATTTGGAAAGCCACTTAGGGCTACTGGGTAGATGAAGGCGAGGAAGGCAGGGGAATATTTTTGCAGTGAACAGGCACTAGAAAGAGGGACACTATTCATCTCTTGAGAAACACGTTTGGGAGCTGCTCTCTAGTTGTAGAAACTCTGAGTATTGGTCAGTCAGGAGATCCTTGAGCACCAATGACTTTAAAATAGGAGACCTCTAAGAGCAGGGAGGACAGAGAGGAGGTGGAGGACATGGATCAGACTTGCCTGACAACTGCCCCTGATTTAGGTCCAGTGGTTTGCCAAATCAGGGAAAATATTCGACACAAGTGGGCCTTAGTGTGGTGCCACGCAGAGGAATGGGCACTTTTGGTACCACCACATACGTGACCAAGAGTGTCAGAAGACAAAGGGAATGCACCTGGAACATTTCCCTTCTTGGTTTCTAGAGGAAGACTCTGATAAGATAACTGTGGGGCTTTAAATGAGCCATATGTCACCACAACTGGGGTACAGCCCTGACCTGCTCCCCAACCCTACAAGCCCACCTCCAGCATCACCAGACATCTGCTCATGACTTGTCAGCCTAATTGTCCCCTTTTCTATCCATTCCCACAGCCCAATGAAACACTTAAGGCCCCCTTCCTTCAGAGACTGCTGGTCCGGTTGCACCTCCATGTGTTAAGCTGGATCTTTTTAGGCAGTTTCAGTGCAGAATAAGAGACCAGTTTAAGTTCCATGTATGTCTGACAGCTGAGAGTCAGGATGAAGTAGGTGGCTGCAGGAACAAGTCAAAGAGTCAGCAGTGGCCTGAAGCAGAGCAAGCAGAAGCCAAGAGCTACCCAAAACTGCTCCTTTACAGAAACTCCTCCCACAAAGTGGAGGATCAAAGGAATTATAGGAAAGAGAAACTCATTAGTACACCAAAGCATTAGTCTGGGTGATCCCATGGGAGCCAGGACACCACTAGTTTCACCAAGGCTGGGATCCATCCTTCCCTCTTCCACCAGGTTATTCTGAAAAGCCTGTAAGCAACCACAGCCCACCAGCTCCACACAGCAAGTGCGGCAAATACTGGTCAAAGCCACCTGCCTTGAGCACCCTGGGCTCCGTTCCAGCCTCCAGAAACCAGTTTTGGGGTCAATGGGAAGTTCACCTTGGCCCTCAGGAGAGGGGAACTTACCCATCCAATTAACAGCTAAAACACTGCTGCTTCTTATATGTGTAGGCTCCCAGCGGTGTTGGGGTCTCTATGAATAATTGATGGCCAGATGGAGCTGTGGTTATCAGTATGACTGCAAAACTGTGCTGGGAAGAAATTTCCAGTCCATAAGGAGTAGAAAATGCCTCCTTCCCTCCTCGCACAGGAACATTACGACCCACTATCACGCTCTTGTTGCTCATTCAAGCCTGCTTTCATGCACCGGACACAGACTACCATGATGGTCTACAAGCTTTTTACCCAGTATGGGCTCGATTCTGCAGTCTCAAAGTTGCAATTTCCCCAAGAATGCCTGGAATTTCCCCCTTTATGCAACACACGTTTGGCAGGTTCCCGCTTTGATGAGTGAATATCTTCATTTACCAGGGGAAGTATTCCCACACACGTGCTATCTCTTTGAACAACCCAAGCCACCAGCTTAAACCCAAGGCAGATGAATTGCCCTTCCTCTTTCTTGGGGCCTCTAAAGCCCCAGAGATATTTTTTAAAGGGTGCATGTTTTGATTTAAACCTTATAGTTCAGAGTTGACTCTGCCTTTGCTGCAATTGCTTGTTTGCCACTTTGTGGAAAGCTCTGGGTTTTGCCAACTGGTAAAAAAAAAAATAAAATATCCTTTTTTAGTATTATTAAATTATCAAAGCTTCACCAGGAATCCTCCTTTTGCAAAAGAGATTCCCATTTCTTGGTTTACTAGTTGGGAAGGGTGTTCCTTTAATGTCACACAGTCACACAATGTAAAAGAGAAAGAAATTGCAAACTGGGAACTGAAGATTCATATTTTGGAAAAAAAAAAAGACCTTTTTGGAGTGTACCTGTCCTTTGTGTTTTCCACAAACTGAATAGCTTGAAGAAACTACCCTCTAACCTGAGTGTGTATTTTTATTGGAATAAACTTGTTTCATTTAAAGGTGAAGAGTTGAGACAATGGACAAAGTCAAGTCACTTTGCTCTCCTGTGGGCACCCTCACTCCCCAGGTCCCCTTAGGAATATGTGAGCCTGCAGTGAGGGACCTAGTGCTCTCCTGATCTCGGGGAGGTTGGATCTGGACGGTCTGAAGATCAAGCTGATCACCAAGGCAAGTCTCCAGGCCAAAGAGCCAGCCAAGCCACACCAGGCTGCATCCAGCAGTGAAGCCCTCACAGCTTTGGGTGGAGAAGTGAAGAATCAAAGAGCTTGTGAGCACAGGGCTACCAACAGCAATTCTGGCCCCTCCAAAAGCTCAGTCTGCTATCATACCACTTAGCCTCAAGTTTTTATGGAAAACCACTAGTTGGAACATAATCATACAAGTCGTTTCACCCCCCTAAAGGTTTATCCTGGGCCATATCTGAATCCCCAAGCATGTTCAGGTCACTCTGCTGGGCTGGAGCAAGGGTCCCTCTGCCCAGTAGGGTTAAGAGTCAGAGCACTGCCATCAGCAGGGGAAGGAGGAGAACTGCTGGGGACCAGGTAGGGATTTAGGATCTGTACACCACAAATCTGTCTTTTACTATTTAGCAATGTCCAAGCTGTTATTTTGCTTGGAGGATGCCCCAGTTCGGTGCAGCTTCGTACCTACAGAGAACAAAAATAACATCTCTCCATACTTGCAATTTCTTGGCAATATCCCTGCTCCATCTCCAAGTCATGGGCTCTTTTTGTAACAACAACAACAAAAAATTATACCAGATGTAATACTGTTTCCTGAGAAACTTCCCATCTGCAGGACTCAGAAAGCGTGGACCAGTGTTCAACAGGGACTCAAACCTGCATCTTGGTTTGCCTTGGCCTTAGTATTAAACACCACTCAGAGGATGAAGTGAGAGACTTCTTGGGAATGAGTTCCAGCCATCATCATCCCAGTTCAACACACCAGCAAAATCAGAAAGCCAGTGGCAGGAAGAGATCACAAAACAGGATTTTTGTCTCCAAAAGAGATGTCAGGGCGTTGATTTCATTTCCCCCCGATTACAGGTTGAAAAGAAAAATAGAAGTCAAGATCTTGAAATATTTTCCAGAACAGACATTTCGAAGTGTTCCAAGATGGAATCTTTTTTTTTTTTTTACTTTAATGCATGGTCCAAAAATCAGAACAAAAATTGAGTCAGAATAGAAACAAGGTCAAAGTGAAAGGGAAAAAGAAACATTTCAATTTCAAACTGTTTCTGAATTTCCTCTGAAGCAGCAGGACACGTTCCCGCAGCACCTTCCCCTACAGGCAAGGCAGCTACCCCTTAGGGACACCTTTCTGTCACCATTTTCAACCAAGAAATCAAGCATCCCCTGCTTGCAATAAATTCAGAGAAGACAGTCATAAGTTGCAGCCTCAGAACCACAACAAAATACACTTAAATCCTATTATTGGAGAGGATTAAAACAATCCTTTTGAATTTGTCTCCTCTGTGTGTGCTTTGGTTAAGGGTCTCCCCTCCAGCACTGAAGATGTTCCTTCAAGAACCTCTGCTGCTGCAGCTTAACAGGACTCCCCAGGAAGATGAGCAAAATACAAAAGGGCTGAGAAAGGTGACAAACTTTGTGTTGGAAGAAAAATATCCCCATATGAAAGAAAATAATAAGTAGGCAATGACATCTCGGGGGGGGAAGGAAGGGGGGGGCGGTGTGTGTGCCAATCCAACCCTGATTCACGCTCCAGTGTGTTGATTTCTGATTAAGAGGGAAGGAGAAAAAGGAAGGGGAATAATTTTCCTGGTGAAGGCGGCAGCGGGATGGTGCGGGACAGGAGCAGCATCGCCCCGAAATCCGCATCATTTCAGTGCCCTCTCGTGGCCGCCGCTCCCCGCTGCAACCGCGCCCGCCCCGCAGCCCCGGGGGGAGCCCAGCGCCGGGTAATGGGGAAAAAAAAGAAAAAAAAAAAAAAAAAACAGGGAATGATTTTCCCAGGGATGTCTCCAGGACCTGTGTGCTGCTAAGGGACAGCAAGATACGGGGTTGCGTCCAGGCCGTCGTGTCCATTTGCAACCTCCCCTCTCTGAGGGGGTATAATCTCTTTTCAAGACTAACACGGGTCTTCACCTCCTGGAGCAGTGACTTTCACCACCTCATTAAATCTCACATAAAAAAAAAAAAAAGTCTATTTTCCACCTGCTTTCTGACAGAGCCACCAAGGAGCAAAACCTCTTAGCATTAATCCCTTCCTGAATAGCAATACTTCCACCTTCTCCTGAGCACCAACAGGCACGTAACAGGACTGTCAACCTGGCCACTGCCAACAAAACAAACCATCCTTTTCAAGGCCATCACCCCAGGGCTGTGTCCTTTCACGTTTGTCAAATATGCCACAACATCAGGACCACATCTGGAAGAGCATCAGGTCTCCAGAGACATGAGATGGAGTGATGCTGCAAGCTGGGAATGTACCTTCATATACACAAAATGATACAGGGTTGGAAGGGACCTCTGGAGATCAACCAGTCCAACCCCCTGCCAAACCAGGTCCACCCAGAGCAGGTTGCACAGGAATGTGTCCAGGTGGGTTTTGACCATCTCCAGAGAAGGAGACTTATCACATCTCTGGGCAGCCTGTTCCAGGGCTCTGTCACCCTCAAAGCGAAGAATTTCTTCCTCATGTTTAGGTGGAACTTCTTATACTCAATTTTGTGTACATTTCCTCTTGTCCTCTCCCTGGGCACCATGGAACAAAGACTGGCCCCGTCATCCTGACACCCACCCTTGAAGGATTTATAGGCATTGGTCAGATCCCCCCTCAGCCTTCTTTTCTCCAGACTAAAAAGACCCAAGACCCTCAGCCTTTCCTCATGAGAGAGATGCTCCAGGCCCCACATCATTTGTGTAGCCCTCTGCTGTGCCCTCTCCAGCCCTTCCCTGGCGTTCTTCAACTGGGGAGCCCTGAACGGGACACAGTGTTCCTGATGGGGCCTCCCCAGGGCAGAGCAGAGGGAGAGGATGACCTCCCTCGACCTGCTGGCCACACTCTTCCTGATGCACCCCAGGATGCCATTGGCCTTCTTGGCCACAAGGGCCCATTGCTGGCTCATGGTCATCCTGATGTCCACCACGACCCCCAGATCTTTCTCCTCAGAACTGCACAGAGCAGAGCAAGGAATCATCTCTCTTCCCTCAGCATGTTGGGGCCTCTGCAGAGAGGTCAGGGGATGAGGACCACAAAAGAGATGCTGCAACCACACCCAGGTGTTGCCTTGGCTGAAGGGAGAGGCTTGGGATGGGAGCCAGTGGTGAAAGTCTCCTTGCAGGCCTGCCAGATCTGATAGCTTGGTAAAAAAGCACAGCTTGTCCGTGCCCATGATGAAATAAGACCCACTTAGAAAGATGTTTGCCCTGGGCCAGAAAGACAGGCAGGAATAGAATCACAGGAAGGACTGGAGGAATAGAATCAATAGGAGGGACTCTGAGGACCCACTTCTTCTACAGCAGGACATTTTCCTAAGACCTCAAGACCATTGTACTATCTTCAAGCAATGATACAGGTATGGGTTGATCAGTTTTAAACACCTTAACCAGCTGGTACGAGCCAGCCCTTTTCCCAGGGACAGCAGCAACATTCAAAGCCTTTCTTACACCATGCATTATCGTGCCTGTTCTTCCAGCCTGTTTTGATAACTTGCTCTATTTCCACAGCAGACAGGCCTGAGAAGATACCCTGCCTCCAAATTCCTATCTAATTCTAATAGCATCAGCTTTATGTGGTCCCCAGTGAACATTAAATGATCCCTTGTTTCCAAGGAGTTTTGTTCCTCCAGATTCATGACAGAGTAACTTCAGACTAAGCGTCAAGAGGACAGATGATATCCAAACCCCATTCTGCTGGCAGATTTACCCCAGGAAGAACAGACCCATGTCCTAACCTAGGAGGAGTTAACATGCTAGAAATCCATCCCATACAATCTCTCTGGGACATGGCATTTCCATGCCAATCCAAATCAAAGTTTTTCTCTGCAGTTCAAGTTTTAGATCCCTAGATACTCTTTGCATTTTCAATCATGACACCTGCAAATTTCTCTTCAAAATCAGCTCTAATCTACCAAGTTCAGAAATACTTCAGGACCTTGCAGAGGGGTGAGAGAGGGATGCTCTGTTAGGAGTTCAGTTGTCCACCTGTACAACAGAGGCTGTTTCATCTTAACCAACTCATTAACATTTGCTTTCTCCTCCCAACGCATGTCAATCCATTAAGTTAACATGTCAATCACTCCTGCATTAAGTTTCCCATGAAAAGTTATGCAAAATATCTTACAATATCTTTTATTTAAGCAATAAAACTACAGATGATCTTGGGATTTCTGCATGGGAATGGGACTCTGGCTTGAGCGTTTTCATCTTGGACTGTTTTCTGTTTTTAAAGGGTGGCATTTTCTGTGACACCCCCCGCCTTCACCTGTCCCTGCCACATACACTTTAAGGGGCAAATAGTGTTTTATTTAGAATTTTTTTTCACTTGAAGTGGGGAAAAAAAAAAGATTTCCATTATATGCTGGAGTTTGTGTTGCCTCTGCATCAGTGATTTACCAGGCCAAGAGAGAGAGTGGTTTGGTTTTCCCCTCTCTGCCTTCATTAATGTCAAAGGACTGGGAATAGGGAAAAGAGAGGGAGAAATCACCCCAAACAAAGCTGCTTTGCTCTACAGCTGCCCAAAGACCTTAAGGACACCCAGGAAGGTGAAGAACCCTCTGGTTCCTTTGGATTGTCCTCATTCTTGGCTTCTCTAGTAAGGGCCAGGGTGAATTGGTTTCTGGTGCAGTAGCACCTTTCTCCCATCTTTTCCTGAAGACACAGTTATTTTGTGCCATGGAAGCGGTCAACTTTGTTGAAAGGAAAGGACTACTTCTGTTGAGGGAAAGTAGGGACAAAGGATTGGGTTTGTGCCTGTCATCATCTCATGTTCCAATCCAGCAAGGCTGGGGGAAGGAGTGAACCTCTGGGATTTGGTTATTTTAAGGGCAGGAGAAAATTACCCTCCCTCTCTTTAGCCCCTGGTCTCAAAGCAAGAAACAGGGAAAGGACCACAACTTTGTCTTTCTTCACCTGGCAACACCTTGGGACCCCCAAATCCTCCCCAATTAGCCTGGATTGGGCTATTTCCAGTAGACAGGGTTGGACGGTGACCTTGCTCCAAGTACAAGACAGGACAGAACTCAGGCTCTCCACCCCTCAGCCAGGTCTGGAGTCAGGTGCAACCCCAAGACCCGTGTACAGGTTTGCTTGTGAGTGACATGGGTGGGAGGAAAACACTCTCCTGACACGAGCCTGTTCGCAGCCAACACTAAATCCACCCAGGGAGGAGCAGGAGCAAGGGCTTTGCAGAGGCAGACCTGTAACACCAGTTATACAGCACCTATGCACAGAGCTGAGCCTGAGGCTACACTCTCACTGCTCTTCAAATTTCCCAGTTTTATGTGTTTCTTCCAAACTTTGATGAAGGTTCTACTCCTCAGATCCAAATCCCTGCCCGAGGCGTCGCGGGATGGAGTGAAAGTTTCTTTCTGAGGCTGGATTTCACCGTCTCCAGCCTGATCGCTCTGTCCCACCCACTCCTCAGCCCTTGCCAGGAACATGGGTTCCTGCAAGCTTGTTCTTGTGCGAGGCAGAGCCCTGGAAGTGTCAGAAAATGTGCTTTGTTCCCAAGTTCTGCCTCGGTGCAGCCTGGAGGTGGAATAGGAGGATGTGCCCAGGGAAACCCGGCTTCATGCAAACAGCCCTGCTTTGTCACCAAACTGCCACGGTGGCTGGGCCTTTTCCAGTCATGCAAACAAACAGGGAGGAGATGGGGGGGCTTCCAGGCGCTGCTTTAAGCCATTTTCCTGCTGGTGCAACGCTGGGGGCAGGAGGAAGGAGATGTTTTATTTGCAGCTCCCTCTCTCCCGGCAGGAGAGCTGGCCCTCCTCTGCCACAACCCCGTCTACGTGACCTCAGACAAGTCCCTGCTGGGTCCCCAAGAGGTGGAAGCTGCAAACAGACCAAACCCTTCAGGACAGGGACCATCTCACATGGGGCTTCATCCCGATTTTAGACATGCCAGCACCCAGCCCCGCCAACTTAAGACCATTTTTCAGGTATAATCCTGCCGTTTGCCAAGCCCCACTGCAGACCAGCTGGGTGAAGAGCAAGGAGAGCTGGGGGGGAGGTAGGATTTGGTGGCCTGGTGAGCCCGGGGTGAAGCGTGATGGGGACAGAGGAGCTCTGTGGCACCGTGGGGGGCTCCCTGGGCACCGCAGAAAGAGCACAGCTCCGATGGCTGGCGGCAGCTTGCCAGACTGGCTGCTGGCACAAAGAGGCCAAGGTGTTTTCCTTTTCACTCCCTTTCACTCCACCCAGAGCTGGAAGAGAGCAGACGCTTCCTCACAGGCAGCGCAGGGCCCCGGGGGGGTGCGGGCAGGCATGCCCAGCTCACCCACAGCCCTTCCATCCGCCCTGCCAGCAGAGCCTTCCCAGGTGAGAGATGAAAAGCAGACGCCATAAACCATCTTGGAATCCAAGCCCTGTGAAACCAGAGCTCCCAAAAAGGACTTGGTATTGAAAGGGGATGGGGTGCGGGGGCCTTAGCAAGAACCTTGAGACCAGACTTGCTCCCAGCCTCTCCTCAGACCTTGCCTCCAGGACACCACCACTCCAGCTGGCTTCTCTCCAGTGCAACTGTCCTGATTGCAATCTACACTACAAACAATGGTCGCTTTCTAGCAGAGGCAATTTGCTGCCATGGCTATTGCACACCCTGCAGGCTCCATACACCCTGGTGACAACAGGACAGTCCCAGTAAGAAGTTGCATCCATGGAAGAAGAAATCAGAGTGGTCATGGATATAACGCAAGGAGTTCAAGTACGAAGACATTGAGTTGGATTCAGCTGTTTGAGGCTTCTTTGAACATCCCTGCTTTTAATTACAAGGTTTTCTACACTCCTCTATTCTCCCCACATTGTTCTGTGACTCATGGCTTGGACTACCAAGCAGACCAGGGATTCCCATAGTAGCTGGGGGTAACACCCCCAGTATCACAGACCTCCAGGAGTACACCACGCGGGAAGGACAGACCACTTGGCTGCACGGCAAAGATGCAAACACGGGGAGATGCATCCCTTAAATGGATGGTTTAGGTACAACCAGTATTACCATTCATCTCGAGCCTGTAGTGGTGACAAGTCACATGAGAAAATTCAACTATCAAGGGTCTGAAAGGTTCTTGTTCAGCCTCAAACCTTGTTGAACACCCCACTTTAGCCATATGTCCTCAACATGATGCTTTACCAGAAGATCCCCAACAAGCACATCCACTCATCCCCTCACCCACAGTTGCATTGCTCTGGTGGCACATTCCCACATCTCATAGCTTCCCAGACTCAAACGCCTGACCCACTGATTAGAATCTTGGACACCTTCCCCAGCCACACAGCTTCAAAATAAGCTAAGAGGCAGAAATCTAAGGTATTTTCATTTCAAGCTTCAAAGCAGATACTCTAAACAAAAGGGAACACTTCAGTAAAGCGTGTATGAACAGGGAGCATCTGGTCTTTCCCCTGGCAGCACTGAGCCTCAACAGATGCAAGAAAAAAAGTTACCAATAAAGTCAGGTAACAAAAAGGATGCCTCAGCATGGGTACAATTCTTCATTAGAGCCCACTGAGTGTTAACCTGCTTCGTATACAGAGGCAAAGCCCTGCACAGAGAGACACACGCCTGGGCCAGCTGGTTGCATTTGTTTCAGGAAAGCAGCTCTTTGTTCTCCAGACCACATGCTCAGAGAAGGAAGGCAATCATCTGCTTCTCCAGGGATACCGATACGCAGCGAGATGCTTCAGCTTAATGGAAGCGTTCCTCTGGGTCAAGTGGCAGAGCCAACTGCTTTCTTAATGTAGCCATCCTCACTTCAGGAAAGAGAGATTCAATTAGCAGCCTCTGAGCAGGGAAGTCTCCTGGTGAGCAGTCATATCTCTTGGAGATCACTCCAAGATCACTTGTTCACAGAGCCCAGCTTTTAGTGCACCCAGGCCAGTTCTCCACTCTCTTGCCTGCAATGGCATCACGGCAACCTCTGCCTTCACCCTGGAGGTAGCAGAAAGCTTCAGGGTGGAACCATAGTCTCACAGAAGCACTTGCTAAGCCAGCATGAAAAGATAAAGCCACTGAGAGTGCCAAAACATATCTGTTAACAAGACCACACCGACTCAACAAGGATGAGCAACAGAGCATATCCACAAGAGAAAAGTTTCTCCTCTCTATGTGCAGAGATGCTCTCCCCCTCCATCATATCCTGGGTGAACACTTTTCTTTAAAAAAAATACTGACAGAGAAGCTTCACAGCTTCATTTCTCCAGCTCTTTCCCCCCCAGTTCCCATTTTCACAGCCCAGCTGCTCTAAAACTGGCAAAGAGATCCCTCTGCCCCTGTGAACTTGCTCAGAGGCAAAGCTGAACTGCAACCCCACTCTTTCATCTCTGGAGGGGCACTTTGGAAACCTCTCTAAAAATGACTAGCTCTGACTTGCCTCAAACCACCTACTAAATTCATATGGTGCCTAGTTAACCTTGTGACAACGCTATAGCAACAAGTCCTTGTAGTACCAGGAGTGTTACTCCCTCAGCTCCACCTGCAGTAACCAGTAGTCTGAAAATTAACCGGTGATTAGCTCGTGCTGTCAAATTCTAGTTCCATGTAACCCAGCTCCTGAAGTGATCTTTGGTTTTCAAAAGCTTTCAGGCCGGGTAAGTTTCAAACAGAGCACTAAATCACTCATCTCACCAAGCAGAACTTATTTCGCAACTAGGCCTTTTTATTTCTGTGGGACAAAACCTCCCTGGTGTAAGTCAGGAGATCAGAACATGGCCTGCAGGGCTGAGAGCTTGGGTAACACCTAGAGAACACCAACACACTCCTGACATGACCCTAATAAATAACAACAAACAATGTATAGGTAAGGAGATCATTACAGATACAGAGAGACTTAACTACAGGTGTATTAAGCACAGCAAACCTGTGAAGTATACATTAAGGGATTTAAAGGTCTGTGTGAAAAACTATTATCCAGGCAGAGCAGAAGACAGCACCTGCTTGAGAGCAGCTCTAGATGCCAGCCTTTTAAGACAGTCAATGAAGACTTCGATTGAAACCAAAAGGGTGTTCAATAAACCAAGAGCAGGTTGCCATCCTGAAGGGTGAAAACTGCTTCTTCAGAGTCTGTGAATCTACAGTATATTCTGGAGTCAAGAGACTGAGACATCAATTCTGATAGAAGTGAGAAGCCCAGGCTCACCTTTCACTTCTCCAAGAAGGACCAGCTCAGAAACTCTATCTTAATATTTCAGAGGACTTCAAGCAGATTTAAATCCATTTCCAAGCCAACAGAACTGCTGTGTGATCACCTACACCCATTTGTATCCCAATAACTGTTAAGAAATTTCATCAGCAAACTTGCTGAGGATACACTCTGTCCCCTCATCCAGGTCACTGATGAATATATAGAACAGGACCGGATCAAGTATTGACCCCTGGGGGACACCACTGGTCACAGCCCTCCAGCTTGAACCTGCTCCATTAATCATTACCCTTTGGGTCCTGTCACACAGCCAGTTCTCAATCCACCTCACTATCCCCTCATCCAGTCCATACCTCCTTAGTTTCCTAATGAGGATGTTATGGGAGACAGTGTCAAAAGCCTTGCTGAAGTCAAGGTAGATGACATCTGCTGCCCTCCCTTCATCCAACCAACCAGTTATAGCATCATAGAAAGCTATCAGATTGGTCAAACATGATTTACCCTTGGTAAACCCATGTTGCCCACTTCCAATAACTCCCCACTCTTCAACTTGTTTGGAGATGACATCTAGAATCAGTCTCTCCATTACCTTCCCAGGGATCTGTAGTTCCCAGGATCCTCCTTCTTGCCTTTTTTGAATACTGGAGTGATGCTGGCCTTTCTCCAGTCTTCAGGCACCTCTCCTGTTCTCATGACCTTTCAAAGATGATAGAGTGGCCCAGCAACAACATCTGCCAGCTCTCTCAGCACTCGCAGGTGCATCCCATCAGGGCCCATGGACTTATGAATGTCCAGTTTAGCCAAGTGTTCATAAACCTGGTCCTCTTCTACTGGAGGAAAAACTTCTCTCCATACCCTCCCCTTTGCCTTCATGGCCAGGGATTCATGAGGGGCAGCCTTAGCAGTGAAGACTGAAGAAGAGAAGGCATTCAGTAACTCTGCCTTCTTCGTGGCTTCTACCACTAGGGGGCCCAGCTCATTTATCAGTGGGCCCACATCTTCCCTAATCCTCCTTTTACCGTTTACATACCGGAAAAAACCCTTTTTGTTATTCTTAACTGTAGTGGTCAAGATGAGCTCAGCTTGAGCCGTGGCCCTTCTAATTTTCCCCCTGCATATCTTCACTGTTTCCTGGTATTTGAAATGCCACTGAATCGAGTATGTTGCAAATGTTTTGCAAGAACTGATACCCATGATACCACCAAATTTCATTTTTTCAGATTTATTTTCTGCTGTAGAGCTGGGTGATTATATTTCTTCAGTTTGGGTTCCCCCCACCCCCCAACGTGAGGAAAGAGGGGAAGAGCAGACTATAAATGGAGAAAACCATGTTGTCTGCCAAATTAACAAGGTAAGAATCACTAAACTGTCACAAACTCTACCCAGGATGAGCCCCTGAAGCAGCTCCTGACAGGGAGGGAGGGAGACACGGGAGCCCAGTTCAAGAAAGCAAGTCAGTCTTGCTTAAGAGTGTGCTTAATTGTGTGCTTAAGAGCACACAATCAACATTTTCACTGTTTTATTTCTTTTTGACCTAGTCAAGAAGCGCTTCCCAAAGTTTTGGGAGAACAGATCTGGGGTAAAATCTGGACCATCAAATGGAGAGCTATGATCTTGTGAGAGCTTCTGCTCAGCTGCCGCATGAGCTCATGATGCATCCCTGATGTAGCTGGAAATATTTCCAGAAGCATTTTCAGAAGCAGAACAGCTTCTGTACAGGCAGCTGAGACCCATACAAGAGTCAGCTACTACAGAGAGAAAAACCAAGTGTGCTCCAGAGGACCTGACCTGAAATCCCAGCATATACTGGTGAGCTAGTCTTTCCATACACTCCAACTACTGGAACTATTTCTTTATCATAGCTAGTAGTTAAAATATTTATCTAGTGTGTGGAAGACCCAAATCTAACTCTTTTCTGAGAGAAATACCTACCTGGCACCTCAGTGTTGCAGCCACACTGAGCTTTACAGGGTTTGGCAGGGAGTTCCCCAACTTGCTGTGTCCTTCATTCCCACTCAACAAGCTTCCAGAGAAGGTAAAGGCAACAAACACTAAGCCAACACCCCTTTAACAGTAAATCCCATCTTATAAAACAATAAGCATTCCTCAGTCTACTATTCTGCTTAAGCCTTTCTTCTTCCCCTGTGCAATATCAAAAATAGACTTTAGCTGTCAATCAAGGCTTGGGTATTTTTAACATCATCCAGCAATAGGTAAGGGTTGCTCAAGTCCATTTAAGCCCTATTGGGGCTTAAATACCAATAGCTCCTACTGCCAACCTGCATTGCCATTGCACACCCAGCCCATCAATTTTCAGAATTCATCATATTCATGCTTACAGAAGTTCCAGCTTTCAGAAAGGACAGGGCTCTGAATTCCCCAGAGCATCCACATCTGGCCTTTGAGGATGTTTTTGCTAATTTAGATTAAGAAAATCATCACACCATGGATTTGATTAGAAATGCTCTCAAGCCTCACCTTCCCCTCTCAATTCCCTTCCTTCCCTCCCACATACGGAAGAGCAGGAAAAGCCACCTTAGTGCAACTTCTATTTTTGTTGAAAACAGACATCAGTTTTGCCTCCACTACAAGTGGAAACCCAGACGTGAGTTTCAGCAATCGGCAGTGCATAAAGAAATCTACCTCTGGCCAGAACTTTGGGCTTCTCTAATAACTTCAAGAAAAGCAAAAAAAAAAAAATCTAATGCAGAGCCAAAACATACCACTTGGTCTCGCATGGGATCTGATCAAACATTTAAAGGCATTTGAAATTCCAGGAAGAAAGAGCTTCCTCATTCTTAAAGGCATATAACAAAACTTACAGAAGGAATGAATTTGTTTCGTTGCGAGTCCCCTATGATTTACCCCCATAATCAATATAACCCAAAAGCTTTGAAACAGCCTGAGTATTCCAAGCATTCACCTGCAGTCTATGGGAGACATAGGACACCATTCAATTAAAAGATAATAAAACATGCTCTGTTCAGCATTTGTTTGTTTGAAATTCAAAAGGGTTTTCAGATCTGTCTGCTTAGCCTATCTCCTACAAAAGCCATAAATCTCCCTCTTCTAGCTAAACCAAACCATATTCTTACTTTTAAATCATATGAATGAGCTCAAAGACCAGAGGAATTTGCAAGCGCCAGCCCTTTTCTTCCTTTCCAACATACCCCGTGGCCTTTGAAAAGTCTTTAAAAATCCAACTTTCAGGAGCAGCGACCTCTCATCTTTCATTTGGAAAAACTTGGTTTTTGAAAGACACTCTGCTGTGGACCTGCTGGGTTTTACACAGGAGCATTCTAGCACTGAAAAGGATTTCCTGATCTCATAAATGCTATTTAGAGACAGGGATATGTCATGCTTACCTGGACATTTGAAAAAGTCCCCTTGAATACACAATTGGGTGCAGGAAAGAAGTCACTAATGAACAGCCAACTAATGGTTGGTGAAGCAAACAACTGAGCATCACATCATGGCAAGAAGTACCAAGCACGGAAATAGCAAAAAGAGATTAAATTCTAGGCAGTTTAAGCATAAGAAATAGGCAGCATGTATCCATCCTGGCTGTATTTCCCCTGAGGGTCCTAACACACCACCATCTACTCTTTCTGGAAAAGCACCTTCTCAATGCCTGCAACATTGGCCCCCATCTCAGGGGAAAGGCCTCCATCAAGAAAAAGCCCATCAGCTGGAAAAAATCAAGTTAGAAATCTCAGAGGGCTCAGTAACAAGGCTAGAAAGCATCCTTCCACAAAGAGCCTGGGCCATGCCTGCTCCCACACTGGGGGCACTGGGCTCAACTCTGAAGCAGGGCATCAGACACCACATTGGACCATGAGGACACTGAACCCAAGGCCTCATCTTAATGGGCAGGAATTAGTTCTGATATTTCATTGGTATCCCCGAGCAGTCTTTCAACCTTACCTTTTAAATGAGGGCAGTAATGGCTTTTGCTGTTTAGGCTTTAAACACTTTGGAAGAAGATATGGCCTCCTAGATAACAGGAGATGCCATCTACAAGGAGAACGATACCGTCTCCGTGCCAAAAGCAAGACACTCAAGTTTGTTTCAGCAGAAGGTTTAAACCCTCACCACCCTGACACACCACAGTGCAGAAGAAGAGGGAAAGCCAAGAGCAGAAAATGGAGAGCAAGGTGAACAAGGCCTGGGAGTTTAAACCACTTTCACAATCCTCAAATATTTTTGCTTCCCCAAGGACCCATCATCCCTCCTCCAGACAAGCAGCAGAGAGGTGGTCTCCTCCTTCAGACAGCTTTGGATGATAACCAGCAAGAACATTATGTTTAAGCTTCGAGGACTAAGCGTTCCCACAGGATTCGTGGATGGCACCACTGAGCCAGAAGGATGCATTTAAGTTGCTTAAGTTCTGGCACCCACACATATTTCCTTATGATAAAGTCCAACACAGGCAGCCTTCAGATGTTGTGTAAATATTGTCAGCACTCTGGCACAGCTCTTTTTTTTTTATGATTTGTTTTACACAATCCCCAAGTGTTTCATAAACATTAATTATATCTCCTGATTCCTCTAAACGAGCTGCAAGTGCTCCACATATGAGGAAACTAAGGCAAAATGAGGATCACTGCTTCCCACCATTGCACTGGCAGAGGTGAGCTGGCTGAAGAAGCTTTACCTCCTCCCATGAATGAGGCCAGACAAGATGGCACATTTACTGAGTTAGCTCTTTGGTCGCCTGAAAGAGGGTTTGAAGTTTCTAGAGGAGCAGGGTAGGGGTTCAATGTCATGAGCTTCTCAATGGCCATGTTGTTCTAAGCTTAACTACCTCCTAACACTGTAGGGATCTTCACTTTCAGCATCTTCTCCTAAGCTGTACCATCCCCTGAACACTTCCAACTGGGTATGGAGCTCCTAAACAAGGAATCCTATTCCAGCTCCCTAGCTAGAGCTTGCAGATATCTTCAAAGCAGTAACAGTACAACCAGTTCTGTCATGGCACAGATATTGCTCCTTTGCATTTTGCCCCAGAACATAACTAAACAGGCTAAATCTATCACCTGGGTCCATATTTTCTTAAAGACAGCTCTGTCAATTCTTGTGTGCTTGCCAGGCGGATGGTAGTGACAGAAAATATCAAAAGAACCAAGAGCACCACATAAATGAGGCTGGAGTCCAGGAGAGTTTCTAGGTGAGTGCTACCCATGTGCAAAGTTTTTATTTTATGATTGCTGACATATTTGCAAAATAGGAGCAATAAGCCCTGGCGCTAAAGGTGCAAGCATCTAGAAGTCACTTAGGCACAGAGCACTCCTCTGTTTTCCACCATCTACTGCTTTGTTGCTTTGCAAGGAATGATGGGCCTCATGAAGATGAGCAGAGGGATCAAACTCAGAAGCATTCTATGGAAGATAAATGGACAAGATATATCTGGCAAAGAGTGAGGCCTCAAGTCTTCACAATACGTTTCCTCATCACCCAGAAGAGGCCATTTCAACAGCTGGAGACAAGTGGAACATGACCAGCTGAGCTCCTTTCGTTGCCCTGGAGAACACAGAAGCAGCAGGGAGCACTGCAAAGCCACACCATCTCCCATCGCAGCACGCTGCCCAACAGGAGGGCATCTCAAAGCCAAGGGAGCACGCTAAGCAGGGTTGTGCTTTCTGCATTTTTGATATGAAACCAGTCGTAAAGAGAGGTTCAGAGGTGGTTCTGCTAGAAGAAAAATATAGCTATTGATTTTCACTAAGCCTTGCCAATTCCGCAGCAGTTACCCATCCCTGTTTCAGACAATAAAACAGCATCAAGCTGTCACTGATGGGGAACACACCCACACCTCTCAGGTGAGCTCCAGTGCCAACACTGCTGTGGTATTTTAACCCAGCACCCCGAGAAGGTGCTCTCTTCAAGCTGAAACACAGTCCAGGCACAGAAGGTTTTACACCAGCCTGGAGAAAGGCTGGGATGTGATCCGAGGCCTGTTTTTTGCAAAAAGCCTTCAAAATAATAGCCCTAAAGAGAATTCAACCTCATCCAAGGCTCCACCATCTGAGCTAAGGGCTTTAGCTCTAATGAAAATGCAACAAGATATTAAATTTGCTGCCGACTCGCTCAGTCGTTTGCGCTCCTGATCCCTTGTCTCCTCTGATCTTGGTGTTACAGTGAAGCTGCTGAACCTCCCAGGATCTGCAGCCAACAGGTTGACGTGGCTCTGCCACCGAGAACTCAAAACAAGCCCAAGCCACAAAGCCAGCAACCTGCTTGCAGGGCCTGGGGCAGGTCAAGGCTATTTTGGCAGGAATCTTCATGGGATTTTCCCCCACACACAAGTTACATTGCCCACCACACAGCAGCTGAGCTACAGACACCAGCCCCTGGTCTCTAGACCACCCCCAGCCACATTTCCCACCAGCTCCACATCTCAGCCCACCCTCTCCTCTTTTCCCCATGATAGAAAAACCAATGAAAGGAGGAAGGATTATCATTTACGACCCTGCAATGCCTCTTAGGGACAAGAGTTTGCCACAACAGGCAAGTTCTGCACCATTAACTAGAGCAGTGAACTCTCTAGAGAAAGGAACTTGCCCCAAAATATAGAGGTAAAATACGCTGCCATGAAATACAACCAGTTCAGTTGAGAGCAACTTTTTAAAAATATTCCAAAGCATCAGGGTATTACATATGTAACGTAGAGGTGGAGTGCTACACACCTCATAATTTGATCTCCACAGAGAAGTCTTACACCAGGAGAAATTCCTTCTCTTCACAGGAAGATGTCACTCCAAAATAAGCTTGTGCAAAAGGAAAGGAGGATAAGCAACTTCATCCTCACCGCAAAGCCCAGCTGACAGGAGCTTAATACCCAGCATTAATTTCTTTGGGCACCAAAACTCTGCAAACATTTACTGTGCTCTGACATGAAAGCACCAGGATTTGGGGCACAGGTCATGCTTTTACGATGCCTGGCACGCAAAAAAAAAAGAACCCTCCACTCTTCAACACCACGAGAAAGATAACAAGTCCAAGAGGCCGGGACAGACTGTTTGCTTCCCATCCATCTTCAGGGGCACATGAGCCTCCGAAGATAAAAATTTACATCCTTAAGGGCTTCTTAAGGCTTTATGGTCAGTTTGGATGGGAGCCACAGGTTTGCTGCTGCCACCACCACCACAGCTCTGGAATAAAGCAGCCCCTGCCAGCCCAGCAGGCAGACTTCAGCCAAGTTCAGAAAGAAGCAGTGTTTGGCAACTTGAGTGCTTTATTGCATTGCACCTTATGTAAAGATTAGGCTCCTAAATTCCATGCTTAGACAGTTAGCAAGCCTTGCATTGCTCATGGTGCACACATCCTCCTCCAATCATACACTTCACTCTGTGCTCCGGCACAAATAGGAATTTGGGAACCGAGAGGAAGGAAGCAAACCCCATGGTGTTACTACAAAATAATGTGGTGTGGCCCAGAGGAGGTCCAGCTACTGTAGAACAGCGAGTCTTTGGCTGTTCTAACCATACACATCCAATCTTCCAGTGCTGGCAACACAAGCTGTGGGCTGAAAAATCCTATTGCAGCTTTAATTCCTACCTGCCACTTCAAGACAAATAGTGTCACATGTTCTAGAGATTAACAAGCAACAGCATCCACTTGTTTCTGAGTTTGAACCAAGAAACAGGAAAAGCTTTATTCTATCTTCCTTGAGAAATATCACAATAAACAGATAGTAGGTAGGAGGGGCATTTTTTAAGGCATCCAGAACTGGGCTTCGTCAACACTTCAGTCTGAAAACTCAACCGGAAAATCCTTAAGAAATCATGACCCATGACCTTATGTTGTCCCTTGGACCTGACCGCTCTGGCATGTTGGACACCTAGATCTTGGTCCAGATGGGAACAGCTAGAGCAAATGGGTGGAGAAAAAGTTTAAATTGGTGAAAATAAATGTTTATTAGCTTTTGGCACTTCTTACAAAGCCTCAGATGAGGGATGCAATCAAGACACCCCAAGAGGTGGGCCTGCACCCAGCAGAGCATGGCTGAGTGGAAGCCAGAGGAGCTCCTGACCCAGGGAAACTGCAGTACCCAATTTCTTCTCGGAGCAAGCAGCATGTAATCAAAGCAATCACAAACTTCTCAAAGGAAGGTGCAAGACACTCCTTGCTTCATTCTTTGCAAAGCAGTAGAATAATAAATTGGTTTGGGTTGGAAGGGACCTTAAAGATCATTGAGTTCCAACACCCTGCCTTGGGCAGGGACACCTCCCACCAGACCAGGTTGCTCCAAGCTCCATCCAGCCTGGCCTCGAACCCCTCCAGGGATGGGGCAGCCACATTTTCTCTGGGCAACCTGGGCGCCAGGCTCTCACCACCCTCACACCAAAGAACTTCTTCCCAATATCTTATCTCAATCTCCCCTCTTTCACTGTAAAACCATTCCCCCTCTTCCTATGGCTTCCCTCCTTGATCAAGAGTCCCCAGCTTTCCTGGAGCCCCTTTAGGGGCTCTAAGGTCTCCCTGGAGCCTTCTCTTCTCCAGATTGAACCCCTCCCAACTCTCTCAGCCTGCCCTCTCAGCAGAGGGGCTCCAGCCCTCCCAACATTTCCATGGCACCCTCTGGCCCTGCTCCAACAGCTCCATGTCCTTCCTGTGATCAGGACTCCAGAGCTGGACACAGAACTCCAGGTGGGGTCTCACCAGCATAGAATAGCATTTAGTACTGACTGCTTAGGCAAGAGCATGGGGTAACTGCAACATCACCATGACCAGGGCTCAACTTGAACTCAGCTGGGACAGGAGACATCACAGTGGACCCAGAACAAGCTGAGCTGCACCACACAACACAACCCAGCTCCCCAGAGGAGCAACAGCTCCACATCAAGGGGAAGGAGCTTTACACCTGCTATTTCCCCCTCTCTGGAAATGCAAATGGCTACACAGGCTGGGAGGCAGGTCTCCATCTTCAGAGCAATTTGACAGGCTAGTTGTTTCATCTGCCTTTCCGGCAGGACACAAAGTGACATGCGGCTTGTGGCGTTACGCAGCCTTCAAAAGCTTCCCCACCATTGCAAATTAATCCCAAGGAAGGACGAACACACCAAAACAAAGGGGCCTCTAAGCAGAAATGCTGCCTCCGGGGAAATTACCTTGCCTACTTCTCCTGCCTCCTCCATCTTACCCCTTCATAAAAACTCGAGTTCAAGTCCCAACAGGTACCACTTTGAATGTTCTCCAAGCTGCACAAAGGAGCGGGGTACACGTGTTACTGAGCTGGAGTTACACGCTGCCTCATCTCCTCCCAGTCCCAGCACCTCCCCTCTGCACCTCTCTTCACCCCAATCCCCAGGACAGCAAGTTAATGAAGACTAATGTGTACCCTCCAAACGTGCACCGTACGCTATTTCTGGAAAAGAACCATCACCTAATTTTAATATTAAAGGATCATTTCTTCCCCACCCTGAGCACATGAAATTTAAGTACTGCTCAACAGCCAGCATTCCGTACCTGTTCCACTGAGTCATAGAAATCACCCCAAGCTCCACTTAAAGTAGCACAACTCTGATTTCCTCCCCCCTCCCCCATTTTTTGCCCAAAACAGCTGCAGATGCAAAACTACTTGGAGAATAAGTCTTATGAGGAGGGTCTGAGGGAGCTGGGATCATTCAGCCTAGAGTAAAGGAGGCTGAGGGGAGACCTTATCAGGCTCTACAACTCCCTGAAAGGAGCTTGTAGAGAGGCAGGGTTGGTCTCTTCTCCCACGTCACAAGCAATGGGACAAGGGGAAATGGCCTCACATTGCACCAGGGGAGGTTCAGACTGGCTATCAGGAGAGATTTTTACACTAAAAGGGTTATTAAGCCTTGGAATGGGCTGCCCAGGGAAGTGGTTCTAGGCCCCATCCCTAGAAGTATTCAAAAGATGGGCTGACATAGTGCTTAGTGACATGGTTTAGTGATTTATTAGGTTGATAGTTGGTCTATATCTTAAAGGTCCCTTCCAACCTAGACAATCCTATGACTCTATACTCTAGATACAAACAGCTGGGCATATATGCAGGGCATTAAGAGGGCTTTAAAGGTAGGGATAACTTGTTAACTTGATAAACATACAACAAAACATTTATATCTATCTTTGACAAGCAACTTGTTGAAGACTAGAGGATGATGAGCTGGGCATTTGGAGATTCTGCTCCAAAGGTGACAAATATTGCCAAAAACCTGAGATATTTATGGAACAGGGGAGAAAAATAAACAAGACAGCCAAGCCAAACTGTGTATAACCAAAGACCTGAAACTGTCATATTTGTCTAAGAGTGAGCTTAAACCATTCTTGCACTGGTTCCAGAAGCAAAGGAGCTTAAGCTTCCCTTACATGGGGACTGGGGAGGCTGAAACATATTAGATTCTCAGACAAAAATAAAATCACAGAATTGTCGTGGTTGGAAAGGACTTCCGAGATCACCCAGTCCAACCATACACACTCCAAAAACCCCTACAATCTCAGCCACTAGAGCATGTTCTGAAGTGCCACATCTACACATCTCTTAAATACCTCCATGGATGGTGACTCCATCTCTCTGGGCAGCCTGTTCCAGTGCCTGACCACTCTTCCAGTAAAGTAGTTCTTCCTAATATCTAATCAAAAACCTCCTCTGCCCCAACTTTAGACCATAGATGCAGCAAGCCTTCCGCTTCAGCATTATTCTGGGACTTGCAGGGAGCATAGCGACTTGGCCACTGGGACATCCTAGCCATAATTAGGACATTCTAGCCCTGTCTCCCCCAACTTTGACTTCAGCCCACTTTACCACTCCCAAACTCCCCCCTGCACCATGACTAAGCACACAACTGAAGTACAGGAGATGTATTTCCTAGACTTTTCCTCAAATTACTAACGTATGTGCTTGCCTTGAAAGTACTTTGCTCTTTGGCCCATAGTCACTGGCACAGTACTGGGATTAGCTGGTCGGTTCTGCCTCTTTCTGCTGGGAGAGGCAGGAATTTGCACTCTTACCCCAATTGTGGACCAATCCTAC
Organism: Scolopax mira; assembly: GCA_004320125.1. Taxonomy (NCBI): domain Eukaryota; kingdom Metazoa; phylum Chordata; class Aves; order Charadriiformes; family Scolopacidae; genus Scolopax; species Scolopax mira. Next base: position 45,154 of record BJBW01005152.1, read on the forward strand.
GTCTAGCCACAGGAAAAAAAAAAGTCTTTGCAATCTGTAACAACCTCATGATTTAGGACATGAAGCCTTGTTTGACTAACAATCATTGCACAGCAGCCCCGAGAGCACCTTTTGGGAATAAGCCAAATTCATATTTCTGTCATTTTCCCCATCTTGCATGTCCATATATCCATTTAGACTCATTTCATTAGCAAATCGCCCCATCTATTTACTTAGCTATTTGTCAGTGGGGCTGTCACTCTAATTACCTCTGTCTACACAGATTGCTATTATTTATCTGTCTTGTTTGCAATGCACCATCCACCAAATACATTCTTCCCTGAACTGGAGACACTGATGTTATCTGTGAGCCTGACCTAGGGAGCAATGCTCTTAGGAAGACAAACTGTTTCAAAGCAAAATTTGTGAATGATACTGTCTCGTTGAGAGCGAACACCGATGACACCCATGGGAAACCACTCATCACCACTCCCCTGAACAGTAAAAGAGTCTCAGACCATGGACATCACCCATCATTCCAGCTACACAGGGCACACAGGGACAGTGATGGGGTCTAACACACCCCTCCAAGCCAGCTGCAATCCACAGACACATCTGAAGCAACATGGACAGTCACAAAGCACTGAAATTCAGCTAGATTTGGGTCCATCTCCACCTGCGCATACCCTCTTGCTCACATGTATCTGTAGGATGGGGCAGGCCCACTGGGTTGTGTGATACCCGAATGAAACACTGTCCCTCCAAAAATGTCATACCCTACAAACTAGTTCTGCCTTAACTCTCTACACTTTCTACTCCATTCCTTCCTATGAAAGATTTTTGAAGAAACCCTACAAATTTCTTCTTTCTTGCTTCACTATGTTTCCTTTCTCACCAAGAGGAAATCACGATATGAGTGAAACCAGCTCAAATCCAAGGGCATTCAACTGTATTCAAGGAAGAGACAAAGCACCTTTCAGCAGTAAACAAACACATGATCTACCATGCAGACATCTCCACTCCTCTCTTGCCCATCTCTGTTACTCCTCAAGGGCTCCTATCATAGAAACATGCTAGAAATTGTGATGGGGATTCATAGGAGATCCCTTGAATGCATTTCCATGCAGAGGCTGGCAACCTCAATCTGCACACCTGGAGCAGGGTGTCAGTTATGGGGAAATCCATTTCCCTCTGCAGGGAAAGGACCTCTTCTTATCCAGCAGCCACAACAGAGTTGATCCGTGCTGGGGTGCCCAGTGGAGAAGGAACCCATCATCCACATGGCCCATTCAGCAAAATTCATAGAATCATCTGGGCCAGAAGGGACCTTCAAAGGCCATCTAGTCCGACCCCCCTGCAGTCACATCCACTGAACAATCCTCTTTATCTCTCCAATTCACTCCAGAAGGCAGCAAAGCCATGATCATGCTGCCCACCTGGGATGCTTTTGTCTGTTTGTCACACAAATGAGAATTGACTCAGAGCTGCTGACTAAGACCTTGGGCACCAGCCCGTGATTGGTGGGTCAGCAGTAGGGAGACCATAACCATATTCAACAGATCATTCCAGCTGTGATCCATCCACAGGTCTCAGCTTCTGCACACAAACTCCATCCATGGTGCCATACACAGCACCAGCTGGGAGGCTGTACCCCTCTTCAGGCTTCCAATATAACCCACTTGGAAGCACACACCCGTGCAGAAACAAGTTCCTTCAACTCCTTGAAATACAGCTTATAAATAGCCCCCCTAAGTCCAGCTGTAGCAGTCAGACCCAAGGTCAGAAAAGCATCCTGACTCTAGCTAGGACCATAGCTCACACCTGGGGGTACAATGGGACCCACACACTTTTCCCACCATGTTTTTCTCAGCCTCCATCTGTCTGTGGTCAGAGTCTTTGAGCTCACATGCACATCCAACCCAGACATTTCATCTGATGAAGTCCCCCAGTTATTCTACCCACATTTTCTTGGTGGCTACACCAGCTGGATCACTGCCCACCTCAGTGTCTTGCAGCTTCTGTGTCAGATCTTAGGACCATGCTGTGGACCAAACTGCATTGTCTAAATGTCCTTTCCTCCTATTAGGTTATTTTCCCTCCTGCCAGATTATTCCCCAGACAGATCTGTCCCCTAACACATTCCACAGACAGCAAGGTCACTATGGGACACCTTCAGCTGTTGTTGCTGCCTGATGGTGTAACAACTCCTTAATTCTCAGCAGGTATCAACAGCAAGTTTTCTTCTCCCTGTGATCTCTGGGAGAGACACACTTAAAACAGAAGGTCTCCTGGAAATATTGTCTTCCTCACAAGCTGATCCAGCCCTTTAGGACAAGCCTAAGGGTTCAGTGAAGAGACCAAAGGCCACAAGAACTAGTCTGTCACAGGGAAGGATCTGCTGAGATCAAGGGCATAGCCAGTGTCTGAGGTCCTTCAGAAGGTGGGAAAATTTCTCAGTGAAATAAATGCTAAGCATGATCTTTAAGGCATGGAGAATTGACAATCTCCTTTTTAAGGCAGGCAGAGGATTTCACGTGATCTTTTCCTGAGAGGTACATGCATGGGTGGAGGCTGAGAAAGAAAACCCTCAGCCCTGGAACGGTGGAGCACTGCCAGTTGCGATGGGTTTGCGATAAGCTAGAAAACATCCATAAGCATTCAACTTCAAAAGCAGGGAAAGAAGGAGGGGAGCTGCACAGAGTCAAACGCCTGCGGCATCCCATTTTCAGTCAGTGTAAGGAGGCTATTTTTAGAAAGCCCGTGTACATCTCCAGGAGCACCGAGGCTGAAAAGGAATTCCTTTTCGTGGTCCCCTTCTTCACACCGCCTTACAGGTGGTGTTTCTCCAAAAGCCACTCCCACCCCTCTATCCCCAAGGAATTGGGGATATTCCCCAGCACATTCTCCCCAGATGAAAACAATATCACGACAAAAGGCATTATCACCAAAATGCCATTCCAAATGTAGATGCAGACGAGCTTCCAGCCAGGCCTCCGTTTCCCTCTGTACCACAGACTCCTGCCCACTTCCCATCTCCAGGGGTAGTTTGCATTAGCCTGTGGGAAAAACAGCCAGAATACCCAATGGAGACCTACAGCTATGGTCTGCCATGGGAGACACGCACCAGGTGGGAAACCTGTTCATGAAAAATAGGCACATGAGACACCTGAACTACAACTACTGCACTAGTTGCTTCAGGGGCCCTGGAAGGTAGATGAATATCAGATCCAAACTGACATTTTCCAACACTTTTTCATGTTAAAGAACCATCAACTCTGAACATTGCAACCTCAAAGTACCCACCTTGCTCATGCCAAAGACAGCAGTATGGTTTTCTATGGGATGAAGGGTATGGGGACTTGTTTCAGGGGTTGAGATGCTGGGCTTTATTTTTTGTCTTGCTTTGTTTCAGCTCAGAGGGACACGTTAACATCAAGACCAAAAAAAAGGTGGTAAAAAGTGGATCCAGATTATCCACCCCACTATTATCTATTTCCAGATGCCTGAATGCAATGAGAAGCTGGTCAAAAGAAGCTGTAGGACACAGCAGAGATGATCACAAGTACCTACAGCCTCATAGAGGGCCAGTCTCCCCCGAGTCTGAGCCTGACGTTCCCTTGTCCCCAGACTGTCACCAACTGAGAGCATGGAGCAAATATTCCTCCACCTGACCAGCAATGAAAAGCAGTAGAATGCTACAAGTCTTCTCCTTAAATGAGATGTCAACTTTCACTCCAAGCTATGTCCAAAAAAAAAAAGCAATCCATAATGCCATAATGAAGTTGCTAACAATCCTCTTGCCTTCTCCCCTGAACATATAAAATGTTAGCTGAGTGATGGAGTCCCTAAAACATGAG
>BJBW01005152.1:49194-66348 GCA_004320125.1 Scolopax mira
AGAGCTATCAGCCCAAAATGCTTGGGTTGATAGCCACCAGCTCGGAGAAGAGCTCATCCAAGGGTTATCTCCCTGTGACAGTTCTTTTTCCAGGTGGCTTTTCTGCTGGAGCAGGAGGTAACAACAGGTTAAGGTGGCACCGCTCCACCCCACATCCTTAACTTTGCTCCCTCTGTTTCTAGTTTCCACAGTTTCTACCAAGCAAAAAAAAAAAAACACACACCACACCACCAACTACAAAATAAACACTTGCCAAAAAGCAAACTATTGTTCTTTGTCCTTGCCTACAGTTGTTGAAGATATCGGTACAGTGAAGGTGGAGGGGATAAATGAGGAACAGAAACCCATCTCCTTTTTCTCCCCAGCTGTATCATCCCTCAAAACTGATCTGGGACCAATTCATCTTCCTCCCTCCTCTGTCTCTTCCACCACAAAGGAAAAGGACATTTCCTTCCCCTCCAAGCAACCAGGGAAACTTCCTTCAGAAATCCCCGACTGCTCCAATATTTCAAGATGGCAAAGAGAAGTAATCTTCTCTTGAAAGCTCGATGGCATCCCTTTTAAAGTGAGTTTTGTGGTTTGGGCTCAGCATTTTCTTCTTGTTTGCATGCTAGACACGCACTTGGATGGCATCGTGTTTCCCAGCTGAACCCAACCGCATCCCTGCACCTGCATCGCTTGCAGCAACGCGAGGAGCCTTCAGCAGGCAATTCAGATAGAGATCTATTCAGGCAGCTTTATTGATGTTAATGGAGTTACTTGGGATTTACACGCACGTAAAGCAGAGCACAGGTGGATGGTAAATTCTTGCAACTGGCAACAATATAGGCAAGGCCGATTTCACCCCTGGTATAACACCACTGATGTCAAAAGCCATGCACCCAGCAGCAGCTGTGTTCACAAGCCACCCCAATCAGGCAAATCAGCTCATTGCAAATAAACCTGCAAATTCTCACAGCATCCCTAGATAGCTCCGACAGTGAGCTACATGGTCCAAGACCCCACCCCAATGGATTATATTGCACGTTTACTGCTTTAAAACACTGCTTTTAAATAATATTTTCAGCAAACTTGGACATGCAACAGGCAACCAGCGTTGGTGGGTGGTCATCTCACCCTTTGTAAAGACCTTTGGGCATGGATCATTTCGTAGTAGCAGTTGCATTCAAAGCCATAGCAGAAGCTGGTGGGACATGTATCTTGACCTTCAAAACAAGCCTGTTGACACTAACATGCAAGTATGGCAGCTGTTGAGAGCTTTCAACCAAAGACAAGCAAAGAGTTGTGGCATTCCAGTGCTCACCTCTGCTCATGCCTCAGCACAGCCAACTGGGAATCGGGATACTTTGTCCCTTGCATTTTAAGCCCTCTGCCTTCTCTTGTTGGGGTTGGCAACCCACTTCCTTGTGGTCACTGAAGATCTGACAAGTCACTCGGTGTTTTCCTTCCCGTTTCATAGAGACCTACAAAAACACCCTGGTTCCCTGGACCTTTGTATGACCAGAGAAGCAAGAAAATCAGCTTACAGCAGAAATCATCAGTACCAAAGATGATGAGCAGCTGTTGACTAATGCTTTCAAAAGACCAGTTATCCAGTGGACCCTGAGGGTAATAATGACCTAAACAGTGCAGTTGGGAAGCAATGAAGATCAAATACACAGGAGAGATGGTAAATGGCCAAACCACAGCTTCCTCCCCTGGCTGCAGGACACAAGTCTGAGTCTTACAGCAAGACTCAGGACCTTGGAATTCAGACATAGTCAAGCAGGTCATAACTAATAGGGACAGCTAGAGACACAGCTTGGAGCAGACTACAGAAATATGGGCTGTTGTAGGAGTCTCAGGCTCTCAACCCTTCCAAACACTAAATTAATGGGCAGGTGGCCTCCAGTAAGTTGTCCTCACTTCTCCACCCGGCCACCAGGGTGTATGCGCTCCCCAGCAGCCACCACTCACACTCCCAGGGCTTAACCTTCTACTCCATTAATTGTTTGCCACCCTGCCATGACTAATCTGGATTTACGACCCGGAAAGCAGTAGGGAAAAGAATTTGATCAAAAGGACGATCCTCACAGCCAGAAAACAAGAAAGAGCTGTGTAGCCAGTTGTTCCAGGACACTTAATCCATCGAGCCTTCGCCATTCTACCCTTGGGCTTAGGTTGAGTCAGTTGTGATTTGCTTAAAACCATGAGAATTCCCTCCTCCTCTCAAAAAAACAGCCAGTTGTAAAGTTTGTCAAGAAGGGGGGGGGGGAACAAACCACAAACCAGGGGCTCACGCTCCACTTTTAACATTATGAATCAGTGGCTGGTGATCAGCCAACTGGCACTTCTCCATCTGTGGCATCTCCGTGCTTCTGAATGCCAAAGCAAGCACTTTGTTCTAGCTAAAAGCCTTTGCATTCAGCTGGGCAGATTTTTTCTTATCCTGCTGGTTACACTGCAGGTCCAGGACCACTCAATCCCATATGAACCTCCCCCAATGTCATTTTTGGGGCTAACTGCTACAAAACCACCCAAGTTAAGCCTTGTTGCGCTCCTACTGAGAGGAAAGCAGGAGTTTTGGGTCCAAACACTTATTTCAAAGAGAAGCAATATATGTATCATAGCAGAGGCCAAGCCAGCAGCAGGGAGTCATGAAGTATCAGTCACTCTTTTATCCAATAGAGGATATATCAGAAGACCAATCAAAAATGTCCAAGCTGCTCAGGCAACCCCATACACAAGGCTTTATCCTCCTATCCCCTAAATCCCAACTTCTACCATTTTGGGTCAATCGCTTGCTCCAGCACCAAGACATGGACTTTACTGAGACTTTTTTTTTTCCCCACTCCCAGGAACAGAAAATTTCCTTTGGCTTTTAGATCTAACACAAGCTGGGCTCAACCTTTCTCCAGTGCTCTCCATGCTTTGGAAGTGATCCAACATCCCCCAGACTCACAGAGGTTTTTCATTGGTTTTACTGAGTTCTGGATAAGGGCCTTAAAGATGTTTTCTTGCCCTTTTTTTTTCCCCCCTCCACAGCTTAGCAGAAGTCAGAACCACTTTGCCTGCAGTTTTACAAGAGGCAGCTGGTGAAAGGTTAGATAACCAGACAACACAGCCAAACCCAGGGGAGTCTCAAGAAACCCCTACTTGGGGGCTTTCATGCCAAGTTATTGCTTACAACCTTCTTTTTTCAGGAGATGGCTGTCTATAAGCCAGAAGTTCCTTTCCTCTTTATCTATGATCAAGTGCCCTTTACAAGACATCTCAAAGACACCGACCAGATGTGCATTTTAACTGCAAGTTCATGGGGAAAATGGCAATAATCTACTACAGAAGCACCAGGTAGAAAAATTGCCTAGCTTGCAAAGTGGGATCAGTCTTTCTTCACTCACAACCTTCTAGATCCTATTCATCTTGAGCCTGTTTTTAGCTGAAGATTGGACAATGATCCAAGATAAGGAGGTTGCATTCACAGTAGAGATGCTTTCCTGGCCCAGCAGGAAACGGGAACACCTCATAACATCCCCAGAACCCCTTCAGATTCCTTGGCAACATGATGCACATACAGCACTTCCAGCCACCAAACAGGCAGAATTTTAGGAGTCTGAGAGCAATGGTGCCCACAAACCTGAAAGAGAATGTTGTTTTCCATCATGCTTACAAGAAAAACTCCTCCCTCCTGTCTCTTCCCCTCCACCCCCAAGAGAATGATCCTGAGAAGGAACTAATCTTATGGTTCCAAAGCAAACAAACAATTTTGGGTGCCTTATTTGGGTGTTAAGCTTGAAACCCCTTCTGAAAACTGAATTGAGAGTCTGCATTCAGCATGTTGTAGGACAAGGGAAAAAAGAAAACCTCGGAGTCCTTACAGGCATCTCACACAGATGCTGTCACTGAGAGGAAAAAAAACCTATGGAGGTCTAGAACCAAAAACCATAATGGAATGCCAGGCAAGAGGCAGTCTCAACTGAATGCTTTGCTTATCAAGCCCTGGATGCTCTTCTCTGGACCACAGAGAGGATCACAGAGATGGTTACCAGCCAGACCTTTTCTATGCCTTCCTCCACCTTCTGGACAGGCTCACACACTCTCCACCGTAACAGAGAGAGATTTAGAAGAACTTACTCTAGGAGTTACAGGCCACTTGAAAAACCTGCCCTAACACAAGTCTATTATTGTACGCCCTGTTTACTTAAATTCATTCCACAGCCTGGGAGACTTTGCACAAGGAAATTTACAGCTCAAGTTAATAGAGCAAAATGTAAAACTGCTGGCTTTTGGCTGAGGCTGCAAGCAAAGGACAGGCACAGGTTGTGACTGGGGGTGTTTTCACAGGGCCACTGACACAGAATGTGTTTTCAGGGAGTATTTATTTTAAATAAGGAAAGTTTGTACAGCTTGAGAAAATTATTGGGAAGGAAATTAAATCTCGTTCTGTTGCTCTTCCGTCTCACCTTGACACTTGCAGTTCTCCTCCCTCCCCCCCCAGGGCTTGGTTAGGGCAGGTTTCACTTGCAGAAAATTGCCTTCCTCATGCATACTGATTTACAACCAGCTTGTGGACCAAGCCTTCTACACCCATTGCAGGAGAGAAGGGGCAAGTGAAACCCACTCCTCCCCTAGCCAGACCCCAGGCTGCAGTTTGGGAGCACGGGGGATGCCTTACCAGGAGGTTGCCTCCCACCCCAAGCCATCTGCAAAGACATGGATGGGACCCATCAGTTGGGATCCCCCTCAGGTGAAACAAACCCCTGTCAAGCAAGGGATGGGAAGAGACCAGCTTTCTTCCAAAGCTCCTCCAGAAGCACCAGAACCGATGCCACCCCTGCCTGGGAGCAGCCTGGCTCAGGACACAGTGGCACCAGCAGCACCGTTGGCAGGGATCGGGGTTCCTTCTTCCAGCCCAGGCAGAGGGGCCAGGCCAGCCTGTTCCTCTCCTGCCCCACACCTCCCCACCCCAGTGAGCTGAACCAGAAAGCCACAAACAGCCATGCAGCGGGGTCCCTGTCAGTGTTTTGAAGCCTGTTCATTATATTTTTCTATCTCCCAAGAGTTTCCTCCCCGTTTTGCGGGGATATTTCCAAGGGCTCCCATTTCCAAGGGCAGTGAAGACTTGGCGGACACCATGCTGGTACTATAGGGTGGGAATGACACAAAGCATAAGGCCAAAAAGAGCCATTTGAGGCAACAGCACCCCAGTTTCCTCCAGGCACAGGCATCCACGCTATTCTCCATCCCAAAAGGCCCACTGAATACCCACTTCCCCCTCCGACATCCATCAGGCACACCACAAAACACTCCTCAATTCCCCACATTGCTAAAAGGCCTGAAATTCAAGAGATCAAAAGCCTCAAGATGCAACTAGCCAGGTGGATTCATAGCACACATCTCACAGGGTGCCTAGATCCCAAGGGATCCAAACCTACCACCGCTGCCACCTAATAAACCCAGCAGCAACCAGACGAACGACGTCTGGGAGTAAAAATCCTCCCAGCGATGTGGTGGTGAGTTCACTTGCCTCATCCCACAAAAACAGGCATCTGAGCAAGCATTCGAGGACCTGCACCCCCCCACGGAACAGGTTGAGCCTGACTCCAAACCCGCAGGAATCCTTCCCGCTCTCTTCTGCATTTTCACCTTCCAGAAATTCCTCCTCCCACAGGTTAAAAAAAAAAAATAAAAAAAATTCCTGGCCAAGACCTTCAGCAGGTGTCAGTCAGTGCATTTCCCTTCCCATCAAACACAGCAGCAGCGAGACAGATTGACTCAGCAGGTACTTGCTATGGTTCAGCTGGAGCTAAACCTCCCTGACATAAAAAGCAGCAAAACCCAGCGTGTTGCAGCGTTGCTGAATCCCCAGAAGAGCTCGATGGCAGGTTTCTCTTTATCTGTCACAGAGGACATTTATTCAGTGCACAGCAGTTGGCAGGGTGCTCTCTAGAAACGGTAGCTGGGGGAAAATAAAGGTTCTGAATTGATATTTGGGGATGGGCAGGGGAAAGATGAAGGTTTTTGGAGACAAGGTGTCTTGGGCTTGTCGATCCCTTTGCAAGCCATGTGTAACTGGACTTATTTACAGCTACCCAGGCCTCTTTTTCCCACAGAGGTTATTTCAGCTCACACTGGCTGTATTGAGACCAAAAAAAAGGGTTATTTTCCCCCCTGGCTAAAAATCTGGATAAAACATCCCAAACTGAGTAAGTTCAGTTGTACCAGTTCAAGCACAAGGATGGATTTCATAGGATGAAATCTGCATTTCTCACCTGAGAAACCTGAGCTCTGTCCTGGAGTGTTACCACTGACAGTCAATGGCCACACACAAAACTGCAGCTTGTCCTGAGGTTTCCATCTGAAGGTTGGGTTGCTCTTTTGAGCAAGGGGTCTTGTGCAGGAGCCCTCACCCTTTCTCTTTGACCAACTCCTAAAATCAAACTCCTCCTAAGAGCGTGGTGATCCCCTCCTGTGCACCATCAATTCCTGCTGCCATCAGCAGGCACAGCAGACATCTCTTAGCATCTTTTGAGGGCTCCAACTTGGGTCCCTCAAGAAACAAAGTCATTCAAGGGACCTCGGTCCTTCAACATCAGCCACTGCTCTGGGAGACAGGAGGCAGCAGCGTCTTGTAGATTCAAACAACAGATTGCACAGGGTTTGGTTTTTTTTTTCCTTCAGAGCGCTTGAAACCTGATGAGTAATTAACTCTGACACCCTTAGGTGTTATTAATCCCACTAAACAGGGGAGGAAACCTGGAAAGGAAACCAGACAAACCCTTGGACCCGCTCCAGTTGCCTCGGGAGCAAAGCTTGGCTTGGAAGAGCAGCGCCACTCGCCTCAGGCTGCACGTGGAGTCCATATCAGAGGGAAGAGGGATGCAGCTTCCCTGTCTGCAGGAGAGCAGGTACTTCCCCGGACAGGGGCAAGGTGTGAGGCAGGGAAGCAGCCTCAGCAGCCCCCCCGGGGGGAACCTGCCCCACATCCCTCCCTGGCAGCGCTCACACCGCCCCCGGCATCTCATTTCTGGGCAGACTTTTGTGCCGGCACGTCCCAGAAAGCCGGCTTTGTGGCAGCTCCAGACAGCTCCTTCCCTGCCTGTTTCCCCCCCCAACTGGCTTCTGCGGCAGCCAGCTCCTCCTGAAGGGCCACCAGGCCAGCCTCACTCTGTGGCATGGCCCAGGCACTGTTTTTTGCTTCCCCAGGTTAGAGATTTTTCCTATCTCCTCCATCAGTGAGGCTCCATTCATTAAAGCCTCCATAGGAGTTCAGCAGCACCCTAGAGAAGCTAATGATTACCTCCTCCACAGCTTCCCATCCCTCCTGGATCCCAGAGACTGAGGTTTTGAAGCACAGGCCATAAGCAGGCTACAGTAGACTACATTAACCCTGAGACAAGATCATTTGCTCCTTTAGAAATGGGCATGGCTACCACTTCTCCCTCCAGATGACTCCAGAGTTTCACCAGGACCTCTATATTTGCCTGGAATCCTACCTCTAATTGAAGTAGCAACCGTAGCTATAACCAGGACACAAGACATTCATTGTCCCCTTGCAAGGTCAGCCTTTAAAGTCCCCTTACACAGTGGCAGGAAGGAAAAACACATTGCTTCACCAGGTAGCTAGAAGACAGTCCCCTGAAGAGCAGCCTTGAACCCAAGTCCCACCATTCAGGCCAGCAAGAACCAGGGGTCTACTCATCACACGTCTCCGTGTCTCACCGAGTCTCACATCAACTTCAGGCGCAATTGCTAATTTGGTTTGAGATGGAGGATGGGTTATCCTTTGTGGGTTACCCAGGGCTCCAAGAAATCTGGCTGATTCTCCAACCTGATTAGGACTGTGCTGCTCTGTCAACCTGACCTCCATCCAGGCTATAGAACCACCCACCTGTGCCAGGTTTGCTGCCACCCATTTCAACAATGGGTACCGAGATGGGGCACAGCCCTAGAAGAGGCCACTCCTGCCATCCTTCAAGGAGGTACCATACATCCCTGCTCCCCAGGAGCACAATCCCATGGTACAAGACCCATCAGAAGGAAGGTGCTGTGAAAGATCAATCCGTGGGGGAGCCCTGGGTGCTCCCCTGGCTCTTTTTTGGCAGTTGGACCCTGCCAGCCCCATCCCTTCCCCGGAGCAGGGAGATGACCAGCCGGGTGCCTGTTGGAGACTGCCCTTCCCCAGGCCCCGCAGCCCGAACCGGCTTCTTCCTGGGGCCATCTAGTGGCATATTTTAATATAGTTCCTTACAACACGAGCACGTTCACCTGGAGTTTATGCAAACACGGGCTCGATGGGAGCCTGATGTGCATCCTGCTCCATCTGAGCACAAACCAGCATCTCCAGCACAGCCATCACCTCCAGCACTGGCTCCCCAGCTCCAAGCCCTTCCTCTGAGAAACCAGGAGCAGCGTGTGCTCCTTTTTCTCCTCTATTTACTCTCTTTATGTACACAGCATATAAAGTTTCTTAATCCAAAAAGATGCCTGCTGCCTTTCACCAAGGCTGATTAACCATGAGAAAGCCATTTGAGTCACCAAGCCTGGCACCTCTCAACCAGGCTCAGAAGGATCAGGACTGCTAACTCCAAGGGGGGTTTTCTCCTTCAAAGTTAAGGATTTAAACACCAACACCTCTACACCCATTCTTTTGTTAAAGCAGACATTCTCCAAATGACTTTTTTCACATCATGTGTATGTAGCCATTTCTGTGCACTAAGCTCTGGATCAAAAATAACCTCCTTCCTAATAGAACAAAAGATTTCATTTCCTCAGTGCCAAGACAGAGGTCTTGAGTCTATCTACCCACTGGAAACCCAAAAACTCAGCACTCAGCTGAAGTACATGTCCATAATGAACATCCCCCCCTCCACCTGAGACTGATAGGTCATCAATAAGTTATCAGGAGACCAGCATTTATACAATGGTTTGGGGATAAGTGTGTAGTTCCTGCCTCATGCCCTTCTGGAAGGAAAAATAGGCTCCTAACATGAAGATAAGCCAGTGTTATCTTCTAGTCTTCACCAACTTAAATGCAGATGTAGACTCTTGGGAACATAACACAGCTTAGAAGCTTGTGTTGTTCATTCCTACATACAACATCTCATTTTCTAGTAAATGAAGAATTAACTCAATACATTAGTTTTCCTGGGGAAAAAAAAAAATATTTTCTCAAAAGATCAGGAATTGTCTGGTGGCAAAGATGAGCATATTTTGCAGCCCAGTGACAAAAGGCCACAACAAGCAGAGGTATCTACAGCTTTGAAGATTGCAGTGGCAAATGAGACCCTTCAGAGGGATTATTAACCACTAGAGCTAGGCAAAGAACTGGGACAGCCAAGCAGACACAGCACACCCCACATACACAGCATTTCTGTTTATCTTGCCCCCTTTAAAGGTTGACCACCCTCAAGACCTGCAGGGAGACCCCAGATAAAGCCTCTGCCCCTCTGTTTCCAATTCAAGCCCACTTCCAGCTTAAGGCTGTAACAGTCAGATCCATCCATGTTCCCAAGGGAAAAGGAGATTTTTGCAAGTCCATAGCTCCTAACGCAACCAACAGCCAGTGCAACACCAGGCTTTGCTTCTGGGAGAAGTGCCCACACCCTGAAGATTTTATTTTTAAGGGAATTGAGAAAAAAAATTCTCCAAAGTTAAGGAATCCATTCTTTAGTGCAACACTCATGCTTTTAAATTGCCTAATCCTTTGATCCAAGATACTGGCATTTTTCATGCCCACACCACTGATTCTCTGCAGTGCTGGAAGAGGAAAGCTCTTCCCACAAGTCTTAGTGCACCTTCAGATTCCCCCCCACCTCAAATTTCAGATCGCTCACAGTTGTGTCTACAGTCAAGGAGCCCACCCACCCCGAGAGCCTCTACAGTCAGTGAGCACACAGAGGATCACGTACACTTTGAACCCCCCCTCAGGAGGGCATCTCCTTCCACCACCGCACGAGTCCTAAGCCAAACAGGTTCTTAGTCAGAAATCACAGCTAGACCCAGCTCCAAGGCATAATATCTTCAGGAAAAGGTAGATTTCATAAATATTGCAGGAACAAAACTTATTTTCAGTAAAGCCAACAGGAAGAACTCGTACTCATGTGGTCTCATTTAGTAGCTCTAGAAGGAGATGGCATGATTATTCCCCCATGTTCTGCAGAGCCAGGTCATGGAGCTGGACTGCCCAGCTCAGTTTTGAGGACCATTGGGCACATTACAACGAGAAGGGGGGAAACTGAGGCCATCAAATACTTTAACCACCAGCACAGTGAGAATCCGAACCAAGCAGCCCAGGTTTCAGGCCAGCTTTGGTGGACCTTGATTCAAGTCTCTACTTGGGTACAGCACAAGTCACTGGTTCAGTTCCCAACCCATTTTGCAATTAAACCTCCCATCATAGAAGATGGAGCTGCCTGGCCAAGCTGGACACAAGGAAATCCATGTAGAGACACACATAAGGATATTCAGCCAAAACTTCAAGCTACAACGGGAGAGTAGTTGGGATTAACAAGAACAGACACCAGAAAATAAGATGGCTTCATCCAGTCTTTCCATCCGCACCCTTCTGAGCTTTTTTTTTTTCCATTTTGCTCAATTAAATCTCTAGAGGTTGCTTTAAAGCCAAAGATAATTTCCTGGGAATTTTTCTTAAAAACAGTATTTATTTCTACTCCATTTCAGACCACACAAGACCACAGCCCTGAGTAACACCAGTAACACCAGCTCCAATCACAAGTACCACCACATGCTGGCTACTGACAGCACTTGCCCCAGAGCACCCCCAGCCCCGAGTGGCAGCCGTTATCAGCAGATGGCTGTCCCAGATTAACCGGGGTGAGCCTCGCCAAGAATGGGAAAATTACACATTGATGCTTTACCTGGCTGAGGTCCTTCAAAATAAGAAGCACCGCAGGTAGTTTGGGGACTTCTCACATAAGAAAGCAGGTGTTGAAGGGCCCAGCCAGGCTGGTAGATGCCTGCAGGATGGTAAAAGGCTGCCAGGCCAGCTAGAGGCAGCCTGTCACTCGTTTATCAAGTTCCTTCCCTCCCAGCTATGCTCCTGACTCCGGAGCGGGATCTTTGCCACACTCATCCCAGAGTTTCAACATCCTCCCCAAATCCCAGATGCCTCCTTTGTTCTCCAGCCAAGGAACTCCAAAAATCAAAGAGCACAAGAGACTGACACCACGGGAGCCCATGTACAACTCAAATCATTTCACATCCACTTTCAGGTGCAGAACAGATTGGCTACAATCTCCCTGCAAGGACACATTGTCACCTGGGGACCAAAAACCAGGTTGGGCTTGCTTGGCCCTAGTTTTGAGTCCCACAGACAAGCAAAGGTAAGTCTGGAAGAGCCTCAGCAGGGGAGGAAACCAGCTAAGCATCTCCACAGGCACAATGGAAAAGCTTGGCTCCTCTGCTACTCTTTAACACTGTGCCCAAGTGGGCATGAGCTGAAGGCCAGCAGACCCCACATCAGCTGAAGGACCCAGGCAATCCAGCAGCCCCAGGAGGAGAAGCAGCACCACAGGGATCCTCCACCAGCCCTTCTAGTCCTCACACACACAGACTGAAGATTTGCACAGAGCAGCTTTCTCTGCCATACTTCAGTTCCATGTAAACCACCCTGCTTCTGTCTCTGCTCGGCCCTCACAGGAGCAGAAACCAATAGCACCAAGTCCCTGGAGCCCTCTGAGCCACAGGGCAGGTGAGTCCAACACAGCAGGGCTCCCTCCAGCAGAACACCCACCTCGTAGCCCTCCAGAACAGCAAAGAAACCATACAGCAGCCACTTCAAGCAGTGTACCTACACCAAACCCCCATCGCTTCCCAAACAGCCTCCTACCTCCAGAGACTCACAGAATTGTCTGGGTTGGAAGGGACCTTTAAGGTCACCTAGTCCAACCATCAACTTAAGTCTGATAAAAATCACCACTAAGCCATGTCTCTAAGCACTACGTCTACCTGTCTTTTAAATACCTCCAAGGATGATGCCTCAACCACTTTCTCTTGCATATTGACCACCTTGGATGGTCTAGTATTTCTAAGCCAAACCTGAGCCCAACACAACTTACCTGCGTCTAGGTTTCTTGATCCAGGTGTTTTCCTGTGAAGTTCTTCACTGGGTTACATGCAACATGCTCCTCAAGTGACAGCGTGGGCATTACGAGAACTGAATTACAAGCAGAGAGCTGCTCATTGCCTCTTGCTGGGGCAGTAACCCCACCTCAGAAGATCCAGAGCTCCCCATCACAGGTCTTCTAAACAGCCTCTCACAGCTCCTTCAGCTCTGCAACCTTCTAGAAGACCCCTTCCTTGGCCTGAGACCAAGCTTATAAAGACTCAGGTCCCTCTTCCTCCCTGCTGCAAGTTCACACCTCAATTTGCCCTCTATCAGTTACAGCTGATCCTCGTTGGGTGATGGCTCTCAGGTGTGCAAAGCCCCAGGTCTGCAACTCAAGGGGGACCACCAGGATATCAGCATTGCAGTGTGGGGCCCTGGGGACAAAAGTGGGGGGGACCCACAGCCAGAGACATGTCAGGTCCTGCCCAAGGGTGGGGAGGCACTTTGAGGGGTGTTGTTGAAGCGATGTGCTAGGAACAAAGGGTGGCCTTCAAAGCCCTTGGCATCTGAGCTTACAGAGAGCTCCCCTTTATTTTTCCACGACAAAGAGGATTGTGACCCCAAGTGGGTGGGGTCCCAAATTGAGACCCCCGTGGGCATGGGACTCAGGGGAGAGCGGGAGAAAGCACCCAAGTCCCCAAGCCATGAGAGCAGGGTAGAAAACATCACCTTCCATCACCCAGGGCAGGAGACGGGCAGGTGCTCACCCAGCCACAGAGTAGAGCGGATCTCAGCTGCCAGTTTTTTTCCACCAGCTGCTCACGTTAACACCTAAAACTCTGATGGAAATATTTTTTTTCCGAGGGGAAACCTCTGTGCACTCGGAGTGGTCTCACCCCCCGATGACACCGGGGTGATGTGATTGAAGAGGAAGCCGAAAAAGCAGCAATTGATTACCCGTAAACCAGAGTTATAATCCAATAAATAAATGATAAATCAACATGTCTCCTCTCAGCGAGGAGCTGGAGGCACGAAGTTCCCCTCGAAGGAGCTGAACAGAATATCCATTATCCCAACCGAGCGCAGCCACCCGAGTGGAAAGAGCAGCTGTGCCCTCGTGTTCCCTGACACTTTTCCTTGTGCTTTACACCCTCCTCGCCGAAAACCAAGCGATTTGGGACGGAGATAACTCGTTAAGGAGTGAGTTAAGGGAAGGCTGTTTTCCAGATTCTTAATGTGGATCAAAACCCGACACCCCCGGAGAGAAGGGGGGTTACTTTGATACCTCTCGAATTAATCCTTCTACTCCCAGTGGAACTGCTGTCCTGGTGGTTGTGGATCCCCCCCCCTCCCCGGGCTGCACCACCATCATCCTGCCCCCCACCCACCCATTGCTCCTGGAAGTATGGAGACCCCAAGGGTTCAGAAAAAGGTTTAACTCCTTCAGAAACCTTTGTGGCTGCTGGAAGCTGGAGAATTACCTTCCCTCCTCCCTGCCCAGCCCTCCCTGCCAAACAGCCCCCACACTGACACATGCACACACACAATTTGGGGCCTTAATGAGAGCACCCACCAGCCTGGGCAGGGACAATAGGCATTTCTCATCAGAGACAGTGGGAGGAAAGGAGGCCAGCACTTTATTTGGAAGCTCCGCCGGACCTGGAAAGCCACTTCCCTACAGGAGCCCCGGGATAAGGTCCCCTCGGTGGTGGTCCAGAAGTTTCACAGAAACATATGTGGCTGTCACCAGTTTCTTAAGCTGGGCAAGTGTCTTTTCTTTCCCTGGGAAGGCTTTCTTCCCCATTGTGTGACCACTGCACATTAAAAGGCAATCAATATCGTTCCCATTGTTTACCCTGAAGTTTGATGCATGTCTTCCTGCTTTTACATCCTTGTTCTCACATTTTAGTGCCCCTCGGTTCCACCAAAGCAAGTCGATCTCTGTCCCCGGGGGCGAAGTGTTTCATGCGAAAATGGCAGTTTCTGGTGCAGAGCAGTTTTGCAAGGAGGGAGGAGGCAGAAATCAGAAATAAGGATGTAATAAGACAAACTGCCCATGGAGAGTGACTCTGTATGTGTGTGTGAGGGAGAGTCAGAAAGTGTAAGACAAATAGGACAAATAAGACAAATAGGATGAGAATTTCACTCTGTTTTGTGCCAGCGTGCGTTTCTAAGTGTGTCTGGGTGAGCAAGGGGTGAGCATATGAGAAAAGATGAAAAGAAAAAAAGAAAAGGTGGAAGAAAAATAGCTCAGCACATGCGGGTACAGGAGGGAGGGCAACAGAAACGCAGCAGGACCAAGCCAAGCAGGCCTTGTGCCACGCAAACCAGCCCGTGGGCACAGCCGGGGGAGGGCGAGGGGTCATGTGGAGAGCCCTCCTGCTCCAAGCACAGCTCCACACCTCCCTCCCCCCTGGAAAAATTTGGGAGGTTTCCTTACAAAAGTGCCAGGCCTAATGTCGCTTCCCTACGGATGCCCAGCATCTGGGGGGGGGGCGGGGAGCACGTGTGTCTCATTTGGAGTTCACTGAAATCACCAGGAGCCCACGTGTGGGTGTTGATGATGTTCTTGCACATACGCTCTCAGCCCACTCCCCCCTCCATAGCCCCCCCCCCCCCCCATGATTAGAAGCCGGTAGAAGGAGGGTGGGCACGTAGGATTTCCAGGAAAGGCTTTTCTTTCTCAGGCTCTGAAGAACACTTTTAATTCCTACATTTTCCTTTTTAATGCTGATTCTGGCACCCTCAGTGTTTCTCACGCCCAGGCGGTTGGGGATCCCCTGCACAAACACCCACCCACACCCCACACCCCCCCTCCCCTCCCTTACCCTCTTGGGGGTAGACGCTTCCCCGGGAGGGGCTGGCCGGCTGCCGGGGACCCCCGGAGCCGAACCCCGCCGGTGCTGACGAACTGTCCCCACCAGGTGGCACTCCAGGAGCGGCCACACGGTCCCGGCAACGGCCCCGCATCCCCCCGACCCCGGCCGCGGGGGCACCCACCCACCCACCCACCCTCCGCAGCAAAACACCTTCCTTTCCCCCTCCCCGGATGGCGCGGGGCATCCAGGTCCTGATTGGCATCATTCCCTGATTTCACCATTTAGCGATTTGGGGAGGGGGGCTTCAGGACGGCGTGAGGGGGGGGGGGCGAGGCTCCGGGTGTCCCCCCCCCCCCCCCCCCCCNNGGGGGGGGGGGGGGGGGGAAGGGGAGGGGGAGAGAGGCAAAAAAAAGGATGAAATTTATGTTTTATCTCTCTTCCCCATCCCGCCCCCGGTTAAATATTTGGCCGAGGGAACAAACCAGAAAGCCCGTTGTAAAAAGGGGTGCGAACAGCAAGCACCGCAGTTTCCCGCATGCTCCCCGCTCCTCGAGGGGCGACGGGCAGGGACACACACACACAAAAAACCTTCCCCCCCCCCCCCCAAAAAAAAAAAGCCATCCCGGGGGTGGCGAGAGAACACGGGGTTGTTCGGCAAAAGCTGAATTTACGCTCCCCAGAGAGGATAATGCAGAATTAACCGAGACACAGACCCGAAATCCGCCGGCCCCAGCCCGGGACAGACCCTGGGAAAGCCGGGACCGGGGGGACGGGGGGGGTGTGCGGGGGGCACACCGTGGCCGGTGCCCGGTGTCCCGCACACGGCTTGTGGGAACTGAATGGAATGCGCCCACCGGCCTCATCTCTCCGCGCTACCTTCATATAACGAGCCATATATACATATATCTATATAACGTGTGTGTGTGTATTTGAGCTATATAAATATTTGAAATCTATAAAGCCGCTCGGATATTATTATGGACGGCGAGAGCTGTATCTAAATAAAGGAACCCGCAGCTCCGGAGCTGTAACGGCAGAGATGTCTGCGTGGAACCAGAGCCACCGGAGCCCCGGGGCCGGTGGCTGCTGCTCCCTCCGGTCCCCGCCGGGGACGGCGGCAGCTCGCCCCGTTGCCCGGGCCCTTAATGCCGTCGGGCTTCTTTCTTTTCCTTTTTTCTTTTTTTTATATATTTTTTTTCCTTTTGTACACGTTAAGAAAAAATAAAAATAGATATATATATATCTCCAGGTTCATTAAATAAAGTCTCCACCGGCCCCAGCGTCGTTTTTCCCGGGAGCAAAACCTTCGGGGCGCAAAACCCCGCTTTCTCGGAGGGAAACAGCGCGTTTTTCGGAGGGGGCGAGGGGGGCGTCATCGCTCTCTGCGTTCCCACGCGTGTTCCCCCCCCCTTCCCCGCTCCTCGTTTGTCCAGGTGGGTTATTCCTCCGCTTCTGGCCGGGTTCCTGTAGAGAAATCATATTTAAAACAACCCCCCCCAAAAAAAAGCCGCAAGACCACCGCCACCGCGGTGCGGCTCTCGGGTTAACACACACACCCCCCCCCGCAACCCCCGCCTAATGACTGACGGCTGGTGCCACTGAGACAAATAAATACATCGTAAGGAGGGCAATGGGTCGCGAGTCGTTTTGGCCCCAAGGTGAGATTTAGCAATGACCGCCCATTAAAACAAGCTTTTCACTTTTCCTCGGGGTAGCCCCGACTCCCCCCCCCCCCCTCCAGCGAAAGGAGCGGGGGAGCCTCCTGACCCGTCTTACATTTGTATTTAAGGTTTGAGCGTTGGTTTTGGGGTGGGTTTTTTGTTTGGTTTGGGTTTGTTTGGGTTTTTCCCCCCTCTCTCTGTTTTTTAATTCGGAGTCGGGAGAAATGGAAACCGGCTGAAACAGGGTTCAGGAGAGCGAAGGAGTCAAAAAGCGTCCCTCAAAAAAAAAAAAAAAAAAAAAAAAATCCATCGGGAAGGCCCTGCGCGAAAAGCTGGGGGGGGAGGGATAAATAAAAATTTAGTTTTCGAGAAACCTGTGAAAAAAATAAATGAAAAAAAAAAAAAAGAGGGAAATATTCCTGCCGAGGGATCACGGTGACAAATTTCCCAAGGAGTGCGATCGGGAACCGCCATGGAGGGGGCTGCGGCAGCGGGGACCCCCCCCCCCCGTCCCTACCGAGGGACTAGCAAGGGGACTCCATGTTTTGGAGTCAACCCTTCCAGCTCCCTCCCCGCAGCCTCCTGCCCTCCGAAACCTTCCTTATTTCACCCAGGACACCTGGGT
>BJBW01005154.1:0-44042 GCA_004320125.1 Scolopax mira
TGGTGGAGCACTGGAACAGGTTGCCCAGGGAGGTGGTTGAGGCCTCTTCCCTGGAGACATTCAAGGTGAGGCTCGACGAGGCCTTGGGCAACCTGGTCTAGTTGGGGGTGTCCCTGTAACTGCAGGGAGGTCGGACTAGATGACCTTTGAAGGTCCCTTCCGGCCCAGATGATTCTATGATTAAAACTTAGCCCAGCAGTCATAACAGATTTTATTCCTCTGCAGGCTAGTCAGAAAAATAGCTATCCCCAGAGGCCTTTTGAGGAACAGAAATCATCAAGAAACCCCCCAGTTAGCAACAACGCCTCATGAAGTGTGACGCCTGGCTTCCTCTTTCTATAGAGCCAGAAGTCTGTGTGTTACAAGATTTTGTAGGGGATCCTCTCTACTAAATTTTCAATTTCTAATGTTGTAGATAAACAGGTGCACGTGCAGGTAACAGAGAACCATACACTTTCCTCAAAGGTGGAACTGAGCTCCACACGACAGGAGCATTTAAGGGCAAAACAGACATCATAAAAATGTAAAGTATATGGGCAGTGAGGAAGAAGAATATCAGTGACTTCTAGAAAGAAGACTCCAGGGGAAACCCATGCACCATATTCATTGGGTTTTAGGCACATCTGAGCCACATCTAGGTTCACTGAGGGTTAACCACCACCACATACAAGCTAAAGAACATCCCATCCAATACATCTCTGACTGCATAGCACCGTGTTACATCCAGAACATGAACAATTTCCTTCTGCATCTCATTAACAGATAGAAGATGCCCAAAACACAAGACATACTCCTGACTTTCCCAAAACATTAAAGAGCACATTGCATCTTACCCTGGCCCGCTCCAAACTCCTTCTTTGTTCATGAAATGCAGCTGGACTTTTCAGAGCTGTTGAGAGAAAAATATGCAGAGAATGAATTAGAATGATGGAAGTTCTCTCGCTGCGCGTCCTTTCAGGCCAATTAAGTTACCAAATACACCGTGGCAACTGCCTCCTGCATCTTTCAACACAATGGACCAGATCTTCAGCTGGTACAAAATGATGTGAATTAACATACTCCATTTGACAGCACAGGAGCTACAGGAACTCACCTGGACTTTTTGTGGGCTACGGAAGAAAATAATATGGGCTACACTTCACTGTTCAAAAAGTTGGGTCCAAGAATATTAGTCAAACCCAACCCCCCAGTAAATGCCTTTTACAAGCTTCTACATAGAGTAAAATATCCAGGACCCTTAAGTAAGGGAATGGCACTGAAATATTGAAGAGATACATGAAAGGGTTGGAAGGATGGAGGAGGATCCTAATGAACTGTAAATCCTCTTTACTACCTTCTAATGTCAAAGGAAGCTACAAGTCTTTGCTTATTCTGCACCTGTGTTTTGTGTACATGCAAGGGCTGGTTGCAAATTCTTCAGGTCCACAGGACATATATGTTGTTCCATATAGGAAAAGCTATCATAAGAACAGAAATACTTGGACAGGAAAGTGTATCTGTCTGTTGACAGAAAATCAAGACTTGAGGAATTAACAGCAGCTCTCCATATAACAGACCTCCTTGACCCCTTGTGCCCAGTATAAAACCAGAGCCAAAATGGATCATGTTTTAAGAAACAGATCCTCTGCTGTCCAGGACCATACTAACCCTGGAGGAATCTCTCACTCTGGCTGGCTCCTCTGGAGCACACAAAGCTCACGTCCCACAGTAAAACTGGAGAAAGAGGGTGACATTAATTCTAACTCAGCTGTGGTGTCACTAGCTCCTCACAGTTTTCCCGAATCCCCAAAGTAGCTCATTTTTTAAAACAATCCCATTGTGGCTGGTATTCAGAACTAGCTGAAGGGAACATAATAATTTCTTTTCATATTCCTGAAATACTCATATTTAACACTGCCTGGTGAAGCTTCTAAATTATCATCAAGCTAAACAGCAAAGTTTAAAACAGCTTCAGCTTTAAAGATAAGTTGCAAGCCTTTTGAAGATGGAAATGTACAGTTAGAAACTCCAAAGTATTGCATGTAGGTCCCACGAAACATAGTCTACTTGTATTATTTTTCATTTAAGACTAATAATTAAATATTTCACAAATGTAACTTCCTAATGTTACATTTGAGACTATTGAAAAGACTATTGAAAGACACTTGCAAATTAAAACCCTTGCATAAATACAATGTAAGAAACTACTTCTAATGCATATGTAGGTTTCTGAACCTACAGACTAAACAGACTTACAGTCTTACAGACTAAAATGGAGTAGTCCAAAATGGAGTAGCCAAAGACAAAGTGTTAAGACAGACACACCTTCTGTTAAATATAAACAGAGTCCCTACAGGTTCATATCAATGGGGTAAAAAGAGAATTTAGTCCACATGCCAAGAATTTTGAACAAACCAGGGCATAGATGGGATTCAGATTACAAAATTGAATTTATTGTAGAATAAATTAGCAATAATTGCAAACTAACCATAGTGAATGAGTATACAGACACTGTATGAGGCAAACAGTTCCCATTCAGATTAAAGATAGTTTCATACAATCTGCTTATTGAGAGAAATGACCAGAGAAAGTTATGCAAACCATGAAATGGAAGCACACTGATTGCACTTTGGGATAAACCAAAATAAGGGTAGAGATATGGTTTTGCAATAGCCACAAAAATAATAGAAAAAAACTTCACTGGCTAGCTGGGACATCAACTCCTGGGCAGTCCAACCACCATACTTCAATTAGGAGCAACTGACAAATAATATTGGGAACTACTCTTTTCAAGTCGCATGAACTGCTAGTGAATATGCCCGCCCTTGAACTTAAACATGTATTTCTTTCATTGCATGTGCATCACAGAAAAGTGAACCAAAAGTTCGAGTACACTTGGGCAAAGATTCCATGTGATACATAAACTGGTATAAAAATCTACCCCGGAAACAAGTGAAGCGAGCTTCTTCTTGAGTCTTCAAAAGCTCTCTGCCACCGGAATGTGCAGGCACGGCAGTAATTCTTTACTGTCCCCTTCCTGCCTACCTCTGCCGTCAGTAAGAGGCAGCACATGAACTTTAAGTGACATTTCCCTGACCATAGCAAATGGTCAGGAAAGCCAAGTGCAGGAGTTCAGTTGATGTCACAAGTAGTCCCAGAAAACCCTTGCACACAGAAGAACAAAGCAAGAAGAAAAGAATCCCTGAGTAATAAAAAAAGAAAAACTCTCCCCTCCAACACATATACATTAAATAGTAAACAACGCAAAACTGCTACAGGAAGAATCTTGTAAAGAACAATTTAAGTCTCTTATGATTAGTCCTTTGAAATCAAGCTCTGAGTTGTAGCTCTCTGCTCTGGCAACATGACAGAGGACTTCATTTTCGACCTCCGAAAATGTCAAGAGGGCACAAATCCTTCAGTGCTTCCCTCAGCAATCCAGGACATGTCAGAAGAGGGTGTCTATTGTAAAATCTTACTCCATTCAAAGTCAACTAAGCCTTCCACATTTTTTTGGCTTTGAAATGACTACACAGCCCAGAGCTGTGGAGCAATTCTGTTAACTTTACTATAGTAAATGGAAAAAACCCAAATTCTATGAAGACTTCTGAAGCAGTAAGACTCTGGGTAAGCTCCACAGGAGCCCCCTAATGCAGATATGCACCTTTTCCTGCTCCGACCACTGCCCTTCCCGTCACTGGGCACTGATCCCTGCAAAACTATTCCTACCCCCTCTACCCTTCTGGCTTGCTCACCCGAGTGCTGCTTTACCCATCCCGCTCAAAATTACCCGTACTGACAAAATGCTACTGTTCTCAGCCATATCAGCTACTCTGGCTCATTCTCATGACATATGCAAATGAGCGGCTTAGCTGGGGGGGCAGAGGCAGTAGTAACCAGGTAGCCATGGGACAGCATGTCTGTCACCAACACAGGATTCATGTCCACAGCTCCTGGTACCTGAAACAGCAGATATAACCACAGAAACCAGCAATGAAGAAAGCCCACTCAAATGCTTTCTGAGTGCTGAGGCTGGATAAAACATGCTAAACTATTCCTTACATAGTCCAATCTGTTCTTGAAGACCTCTCATGAAAAAATGCAATACTGTTGCAGAGAAACTATTCCAGTGTACATATGTTCTAATTAAAAACCTTTCTGAATGTCTAACTTACACTTCCCTTCCTACGATTTATACTCATTATGCCCTGCCTTACCTGCAATCATTGCAGAGCACAACTTATTCTGTTCTTCTTTGCATCTATCCCTATATATTTGCAAAATTTGTTTTTCCTACAGTCTTCTGTTATATAAAATGACCAAAGTCAGTTGTTTTAACCTTCCCTCATAGAAAACATTTCCCAGGCTTTGCCTGTTTACTCTTTTTCAGACTCCTTCCATTTGATCTCCATTGGGTACATATTCCAGCCTAGGCTATATCAGCTTTTACAGAGCTAAATAATTATTAAATAACACTTCTTGGATATATGCTCCAACCAGTTTGCCTTTTTTTGTATACATAAAGTGCATAATATGTTCGCTTGTGCTTGGCTCACAGATCATGAAAGGTCTCCAATCCTCTTCGGCAGAACTGCTACCTAGCCAGCCATTCTCCATCCTCAGTTCACACTGTTTTCTCACCAATTGCACATGCAGCTTCAAACTGTCCCAGCTTGCTTATAAAAACATCAGGCAAGCTTGTGTCAAGCATATTACTAAACCCAAGAAGTGCGAAAAAAAGACATTTAACACTCTGACTTCCTGTGGAGGCAGTTCAACGAATATTTAGTCTGGTGGTAGGTCCTCCACGTCCCACACATTTTTGCCTTGCCCTGGATGCCCTAATTATACTGTGTGCTACACACGGGGAGCTGTACTAGGGAACTGTGACCATGAAGTATCTCAGCACCTGCCCATGGCCCTTGCTCCTCCCCAAAAATAGGTACTAGTTAACTCGGTTTGAATCCTTGATCTGGCTACCTGGGTGACCAGCTTTGCTACCTTTGCCAGCAAAGCTTTGGGTGAGCCTCTGATGAGAATACACTGCTGCCAGAGGGAAAAAACAAACTTGCCAAACTACAACAGCAGTATTAGCTGTTGAGAGTTTTTGTTCTCCACCGTATACAAAAGAAAAACCAAAAAAACTTTATGTTTCTCTGCTACTGAAACACTTAAGAAAGCAGAGCTACCTTCTGTAATGGCAAATTTCAGTTAGCTATACCTTAGTGATTTTGTTTCTACATGATATATGCATGGTATTTTCATCATCAATAAACTGCTGTTATACTTTCTGACCTTGTTCCTGTACCTAGGCCTGGAAAAAGCATGTTAACCCTTGGTTATGCTGACAAAACCGTTTGTGGATTGAGATCACAGTTGTTTTGAAAGAGTAATTTTAACCTGGATCGGTACGATGGTTACAGCAGATTTCCACAAATAACAGTGTCACCAAAACCGAGCAAAAACTGCCCTGCCAGGCAAAGTCAGAAACAAGAGGCTGGGTTTAAAGCCAGTGCTACAGCAGGAACACCCACACTGTTGAACTGCAGTCCCTGTGTCTTCGGGTTGCCCCATCTACCTTAGGAAAACAGCCTGAAATTACAAATGGCCAAACAAATACTAAAAACGGCTTAGTGATAGCAGGAACAAAAGCATCACCAACAGGGTTTGAGACAGCACAGTCCAGTAGGTGCCCTTCTGTACTATACGTTTGTCCCACTTGGACAACCATCTGGCACTTTGCAACATCTACTTTTAGAAGGATGAGCTTTACCCCTCACCTTTAGATGACTGACAGCAGGACATGGTTTTCCTACCACAGATGGGATAGCTAGCCAAGATCTCGTGAAACTCCTACTACATCCATCTAGTTGTTCAGTTTCTCTGCTACTTGCTGTGGAGCATTTTGATGCTTCATCACCAGAATTCCTGAAGCATTAGTATCTCTGTGGTCACACCCTTAGCTACCACAAGAAATCTCTCTGGAGATCAGTGATGCAACTGTTTTGTGCCTCCACCCTGCTTCAAAAATGTTTGTAGCTATACATTGCAAGTCCTGTCCTTCCATCTGACCCCCCCAAAGCTAAGCAGCAGCACACAGGACCACCTATAATGATGCACACCATTCTATAGAAAGCACAGAGATGCAAGTTGCTAATCTTCGCTTCAAAACAATGTGTTAATTCCTATGAAACAGAGTCCAAAACCGTAATGCATGAGTTCAGTGTTCCCTCAGTCCAAGCCACGTTTTGAAGACAGCAATGTATGAAGGAAGGGAGATATTGCTGCAAAGCAACAAATTGGTGCTGCTATAAACAGACTGAATCAAGGCCCAGGAATCAAACCTAAATCTCCAATATAACAGCAGAGACAAAAAGCTGGACAAAGTGGTTCAAACACTTCTGTTCAGGGTTTATCTTGCAGAGTACAAAAGCAAACTGTAGCCCTGCATAGCTTTCAAAGATAGTTATATGCAGATATTCAAGTTCCTGTTACCTAGTGTGAGAAATAAGTGGAATCAGAACTAATCTGAGTCACTCTAAGAACAAAACACTGCAGGAAAAAGAGGCTGGCCCAACCACTGAGAAAAAGAGGTCAAAATATCTGTACACCCTGCATTTGCTTATGCAGATGACAGAAGACACCTAGGTTTGCAAGGAACCAAATAAAGGGAAGAAATAAAGGGTAAAAGGCCCTCATGATCTGAAGTGTCTAGGGGGGAGGAGAGGCTGCAAAACCTTCTGCAATTGGTAAGATGACTAGTGGAGGCTATCGGATGCTTAGAGGGGAGACAGCACATGAGCTTTCCTTCACCACAGTATCTAACTCAACACAGACAACAAGGGGATATTTGAACAGCCAATCAGTTGGTCAGACAACAGTCAATATTTGTAGCAAGGCTACTGAATCAAGTGTTTTGCTGTTGTTAGGTCAGTTCCTAAAGGAAAGCTCAAATTTTCCTGTACTATGACAAAGAGAAGGTCTTGTCTTGTCCAAACCTAGCCTCAGACATGCTGACTTGATTCAGAAAGGCAGAAGGCCTTCGGCTGCAGCCATTCACCGCCACTGTCAACCAAATTCTAGTTTCTCTCTCTTGTTTACTATGCTTTCGTAAAAGATGAGATAAAGTGCTACAAATAGACTTGATGACTTCCTCTGTCAGTACAGGGTGGGGCTTCCACCCCACAGAATTTGGTGTGTAGCATTTGGTAAAAGGCACAACACTTGAACCACAGATCAAAGCAGATGGCACTTTCTTCCTCCCTTCATCTCCACCCCACTTCCAAAAATCATCTCTCATAGAATGGAAGAATAAAGTATCCAAAAACTGGGTCACATGCACAGAAGGAGCCATCATCTTGCTAGTGGGGCATTATCAAAGAACAGTATGCTGGAGAAATATGAAAAGGAGGTGAGAGATACACGGGCAATAGAAAAGAGATCTCCATCAACAGTCTTTTCTTGTTATGCAGCTCCAGGGAGTTTCACATCTGGTTCACAGACCTCATCATACTTGAGAATTCTTGCTGATTTCATCCATGGCATTGGTGAGAGTCCTTGAATTAAGGCTAAGATCTGAGTATCAAGTCAAGTAACAAATGTTAAGCTATTACTATTCTAATCCCAAAATATATAAAATTAGAAAATTCAAAATTAAGATTGACCTAAAAAAACCAATCCAAACATTTTCATGAAGGTGGGAAACATCTCTGGCACCAAAACAAATGCCTCTTTGCCCTTCAGTGACACCTTTCAGGCACAATGTCATAGTTTTTAAAAATGTACCAGTGTCTCTGGTCTCACACTAAAGAAAGGCTGGAGAAAGGTTCTTCCCCACATTGTTACTGTTGCCAGCACTACCAAAGCATGGCACTGCAGTTACAGTGCTACAGCTTTATGGAGTCTTCCCTGTTAACGAGCTATTCCAATCAACAGAGATATAGCACAGAAGACAGCAGTCAAATAAAGGCCATGTTAGCCAGATTGTTTGGTGAGTCTCAACCTGTTATGGAGCCAGAGCTGAAGAAATCCCACCTCCCTGACACCCAACCTCACAGAGCTACCCCTTCTCCTGCATCAGCACTCATGAGCCAGCACACCATACAGGCTCACAAAGCTGATGCTCCACAAAACAGCCACTTTCCAGCTCCCTGAACTGCGCTTACCCTGGTTGCGTGAACATCTGTACAGGCATGTGGTACCTTGCTCAGCTCAACTCACCATGCACCAGCTGAGCTGCTTCCAACTCCTGAACTAAGCACCTCTCCAGAGCCCATCTCCATAACTCAGCAAATCTGTCAGTAACTTTATTATAGTGGTATCTCCTTCATGATACAGCTGAAGTGCAAGATTTTCATTAGTTCTCACTGTGTGAAAAGTCTGAAGTACAAGAACATATACAAACATGCAAAATTATTGAGAAAAAGAGTTAAGATTTCTCAAGGTCCAACACTGAGTTAATTTGAACTCTAACAGATAGGTTTAATTTCTCAGAAAGTTCCCCCTCTTTAGAAGCAAAATGGAAATCGTTGTCTATGGTAACAGTTATCAGATCTATGGGTGACTATGGCTACAGTTTTGTGTCAAAGAAAATTTATAGCAAATACAGATACTATAACCCCCTCCCTCCATCTCCAGTAACTCTTGGCATTCAAAAGACAGTACATAAATCGTAAACCGAAAAATAAAAAGATAAAAGAAAGCTTCATTACAGTTAGGATTATGCCACCTCCGAACTGAAGAGGAAATTCTACTGAGAACCCTTTGATCCATGCATTCCTAGACCAGACTTGATGCCTGCTTCTTGTATGGATAATCGCCCTTTGCAAACTCTTCTGACAACTTTACGCAGTGTCCAGACTAGGGGAGGTGTGGGGCCATGAGAAGAACAAGGAGTGACCATTCCCAGCCAACAAGTAAGAATGAGCCCAAGATGACTGTGGGAACGTGAAGGGGGAAAAGCTGTATTAAATTCCAGATTTCAGTCCCCTGAATTATTATGCTTCTCTTGCAACCAGCAGAGTTAAATCTTTTATTGTTGCAGGGATCAAGGATGAAATGCAGCCTATCAAATCCCTGAGCACAGCTTTTTCTTTCTACAACTTCAGAAAGGGCAAACAGCACATTTCTGTTACTAACAATGAACTTTCCTACTCCAACCATGTCTCATTAATCACACAAGATATAAACACATGTAAAACAAATACAGACAGCTATCTAAAAATATAAACAAATCAGGTGCAGTTATTGCCCTGACAATGAGTCTCTGGGCATAAATGCATGGACTCCTTCTCCACACAAAGCCTCAAGGCTTTGAAATTGTGCTTCAAGAGAAGAGATCAAAGAACCAGCAAATAATTCCTGGGAGACAAGTCACAGGTAGATGATCAAATTAAAATAAAACCAGTTACAATTTCTGTGCTACGTGCCACAAACAGAAAGACAGCTGCAAGTGCCCTCTACAGCTTTTGTTTGTTTTAAGATACCTGCTTAGTGTTCCTGCCTTAACTCTCAAAGCTCTCATATCAAGTCTTGCTGCAACCTCTATTTTTGAGGTCCCATTCTGTACACAACAAAGCAGGAAATAGCAAGGTTTCAGAGGTTAAATGGAGTATTTAAAAAAAAAATTGTTATTATTTTTAGATCTTAAAAGACTTGACAGGTTTGGACATTTTATTAAACAGGTCTGGCAGTAATGACATTACAGTCCATGTTTGTTTTTAACTCCTTATGTTCAATGAAAGTACAGTTTCAATTTGTTTTGGGGAAAAAAGGTATGAAAGTGAAGCAGTCACTAATGGGCAGAACAGCAGACACTAGATGGCAGGGAAGTAAAAATTTCTAATTTTGTTTTGTTACTATCAATATATTCCAAAAACTATAGGGAACATCACTACAAAGACCTGATACGTAAAGCAGTGAGAATGATGGGAACACGTTACACAGTGAGAGAGGTAAAGCAGGAAGAGCTCTTTCGAGGTCTTAAAGCAATTGGTTTATCTGCAGTTCAAAGATAACACATGAGATTCTCGAAATGTCGACTGCGTAGCCACACCACAACACTTGCCACAGAGGCAGAGCAGTTCATCTTCTATCCCAGTGTTTATGTAGAAGATAGATAGAATTTGGTTGAGACATTAAGAATTGCACCTGAAGCCATCACCATGAATGCAGAATGGTTCCTGCCATGAAGAATACCACACATGTAGATACCTGCGTATGTTCCAACAGCTCACTCCCTCTCCTTTCTTTGACACACATCAAAAGATGCTCCTATTTCACAATTAACAGTTTAAAAATTAAGAAAGCTAGGAGTTTCTCTTGTTTTCTTTTGTATCTTAATACATAAGTATACACATATTAAGGGTACACTTAATACATAAGTATATACACTCAATACGTTCTACTGTAGCTAATGTTTGTAACAGGAACCAGGAGTTTACTATATCCTCAAAGGACAAGTCTCTTTCAACTACTGTCCCATATACTATATTGACAAGATCGGGTTTAAAACTGGCAAATTAATAAGAAAATACGAACATGAATGGAATATTAAATATAGAGCTATGCAATGAAGTTGGAAGTGCACAATTTTCATCAACCAAATTACTTTTTTTAAATTGAGAAGTGGTTAGACTATCAGGTAAAGGCTAATGCAGCAATATCATTTTTAGCAACCCTACACAAATGTAAGTGTGGATGAATGGTGAAATTTGGGGGTTGAGGTGTTAAAGTCTAGAGGTGTGGTTTAACTTTAGAAGCTCACAGGTGGCAAGTAGTTCACTTCCTGAAATCAATACCTTAAAGATGCTTGTTTTCTTGTGATGGTAGCTGCGCTGGATGCAGAAGGCCAGGTACAAGCTTTGCCTGGATGATCATCAACACTGATATGTCAAAGCATAACCTGTGTTCTGTATCCTCAAATCACTAAGTGTCCCCAGTAAATGGCAATTCCTTTAGAATTAATTCTAAGTAATGTCTCACAACCCCCTCCCAAGAAAATACTGCACTTTAGTTTTATAACAAAGACTAAGTTTTCTCTATTAACCTTACTGCTAAAAAAAAAAAATGCAGCAAGTGATGTGAGAGGCCTAATGAGATTCTAATCATTAGACTGCCTGCTGTATTACAATTATTCCTGATGGTGTGCCATGTTGTGATTGTACTACAGCACGCTCCCTTTGTGTAGTCCAGAGATAAAATACACTCTCG
The DNA here is from genome assembly GCA_004320125.1 of Scolopax mira. Lineage (NCBI taxonomy): Eukaryota > Metazoa > Chordata > Aves > Charadriiformes > Scolopacidae > Scolopax > Scolopax mira. The sequence goes on from BJBW01005154.1 coordinate 11,191, forward strand.
TCAGCGGAGTCTGAAACCCACCAGCACAAGATTCCCAAATCTTGTATTCCAAAATACGCTCAGGCAACTAAGAGGCTGTACATCCAAGTACAGAAATGCATTGGAGTGTTGTTAGTGCAGACCTACAGCACGGAAACACCTCAGTGCCTGTAAAAGCAGCCACATTAGAACAGCAGCACAAACTCCATCCTGTTTGGATTCCACATACATTCACACATTCTGCATATATCGCATACTGAAAAGCAAACATGCAGTCAGAGTAGCTGCATGTGAACACAAAAGCCCCCCCCCCCCCAAACCTTACAATAGCTGTAAACTTTAAATCCAACACAGTAAAAACAGACAGCAACTGACTGTTCTTCTACAGCCTGACAGAATTCAAAGAGCTGAGCACAGACAGTAGTTTTTGTTTAGCTTGCATTTTATGAGGACAAGAAGATGAAAATCACCTAGCTACAAAAAAATGCAAATGGCAAAAAAACCTGTCTATTGCAACTATCAGAAATTAGGCCAAAACCTGAATAAATATGAAAACTCATCTCTCCTTGGTTTAGATACAGCCCTTGTAGCTCAGATCACAGGCATGTCAGATGTAGTTGAAGACTTGTTTCTCACCTCTTCTTTGTGGACAATTGAGAATTTTAATCTTCAACTACTGAATCCTGCTACTACTAAAAGGTTACACAAAATGATAACAAAAAAGCAAGAAGACTTAATGAAGTCTTTCTTACTACAATACACTGATATTTTAGTGAAGCATAGCCCTGTAGGTGACTGGTGGGTTGGAAACATTATTCAAGTGAGATTAAGTGTACTTGGTAAAAAATTGTTGAAACATTTGCCTTTCCTCTCTACCGTATAAACAAAATTCCACATGGGGACAAAGTAAGCAATTCCCAGCTCTGCTCTGAACAAGCAAAGCAGGAGTGATGTGACTCTGACTTTGATGGAACACCAACACATCTTCTCTCACTCCCCAGGTTTAGTGTGTCAAAAAACCTTGTGCTGATGAAAGCCTGAAAGGCAGTTTCTCATTTAGGGCACCAAGCTCAATCTAAACACCACGTTAAGACTTAGATTGCAGCCAGGAGAACCAAAGGTACCAAAGTGAGCTTGCACACTAAATAGCTTTTAATGTTAAACATTTTACTTCACTGATTTTTGCACACCTGTTTGGCTACAAGATCAAGAAACTGATCTGTATGAAAGGTTAGTCTGAATTAACATGTAGGACAGCACATGAAGATCAAATCTGCACCGAGTAACAGTTGATGCTGTAGAGCCACACTCTGTATGTGAAGGTAAAACAGAGGTGGTGTGCCAGACAAAGCGCAGTTTAGTGCCATGGACTGGATGCATGTTAGCTGTGTAGAATAGTTTCCAGTTTGCTTTCATCCCAATTTAATTCAACTCTCAAACTTCATTTCATGGTGCTAAGCAAGGTGCAATCAGGAGCTTCACTTCAAAAGCACCTTCCTGATGCAAGCTATAATGCTAATGTAGATACAACCACAACTACCGCAGTTCTTTAAAGAGTGTTAACGCTCTTCAGGCAGAAAATAGAGGCTAGAAACCAACCAGCATTTCACATGGCAAGAGTGCTCCAGCTTGTTTCATTCAACACTGAACCATCCTCTGGATTTCCACTTTTATATTTCTGCTAAATCATCATTAAGGGCTGAGCGGGGCTTGGTTCCTGACTAACAAACTCCAGAGGGAGACATTGGGCCCGGTATAGCCATGTTTAGTAGATGACAGAGGAACAAGATCAAGAACCTAAATGTTTTCACAGGCAGGAGGTACAGGGCAGAGAGATGAAAGAATACAAGATACCCACCCATTCCCAGTAGAAAGTAAAAATATATGTTCTGAACTGCTGAAAGTAGAAGCAACACTGTCACAGCTTTGAGATGCCTTAAGGAGGAACATGGCCTCTAGGCATCCTCTGTACTTGTCAGGTTAAAAATGAGACTTTTGCTTAGTATCACAATTTCTCTCACATCTGATCTTCTCATTAAAAATGATCCAGGCAAATAATGTTTTAAACATTTCTCTATCTGTGATTATTTCCAGATGGCAGGTATGGCTAAATGATACCATGACTTGAAGGGAACTAATTTCAAATCATGTTTAGAACAGATCTGCTAAAGTGTTTTTTCACCATTGCAGAAAGACCTTTTCATCCATTGCCAATGTTTTCACAATGACATTTCACTGAGCGTTCTTCTTTGGTCTGTCATAAAATTCACATGTAGAGACATAAATGAAGCAATGAAGGGCACAAGTCTGCAAAGACTAGTCATTTAGGCTATATTTTAAGCAAATTGAAGACTGACTAATTACTCTGGGTGCCTTACTTGAATTACTTGCAAGGCCCTCGTTTTCAAAGAGCCTGTAAAACAGACCCTTCTCAGGAATCACCAGTTTGGCTAGCCACACTTAGAAGAAAGCCTGTACAGAACATAACCTAATGCGGTATTTGCATACATATCCATCTAAAGCTGGACACCACAAAGAAGTCAGGAACATTTTCTTCTGGGAAGTGTTAGTAAAAGGGCACAGTCACTGGGACACTAGTCTGTCACTCAAAAGTAAGTGTGTTGGGTAGAACCACGTATACGAGTTCCCCAGGTAAAAATGCGAAGACAGGCATGATGTACCATATTCAGACAGGACTTTTTGATTTGGTAATAGAATTTTAAGTAGGGGTCCCTGAAACATCTTGAGCATGTCACTGCCTTCCAGAGAGCCACTTCAGCTGACAGAGTGCGGCTGACGGGTTCTCTTCATTTAGAGAGAGAGCTGACAGCCTAACCTTATGCTTTTAGCAAGTCTAAGTCACATCCCTGTGTCATATTACAGTGTGCACGTCAGAAATAGAAGGAATGAGAAACTCCTCATTACTACGCTGTCTTCAATAAGGTTTGTGAAATGGGGGAGGGGAAAGTTTTTAAAAGAAGAACCATTGCCTTTAACTAGATCCATTGATCCATTGCCTTTAACTAGAGCTGTTAAGTGAAACTGAGACGACCTCAAAAATAAACACTTGCTCTTTGGTCTTGCTTAAAGTTGTTACCTGTAAGTTACCTAGTTCAGAGGTACCAAAGGATGACAACACTATTTGTCAGGTATCTTTTTGCATTTTGGAGAGAAGAAGGGGAACAAAACAAAACAAAAATACTTTCTCCGATACCATCCTGACAGTGAATTTATTAAAGCTTGGCATTAGGGTACATCCTGTGTGTCCACCCAGACAAGTAAAAGTTCTTCATCTCTGCAGATTTTGCCTTTCCCTGCAGGAAGGGGACTGGCTGATGCCCACAGGGCTCTTTCTAGCTATGTGTTTCAGCTACATAAAGCATGGCCCCTTGCTTAAAATCTTGTACACACTGCTTGTTTTCACGTAGTTTCATGAAATATGCACATACAAAGCTACAACTGCTTCAGAGGTCTGAGGAGCTGACAAACAAGAACAGAAACTGCAGAGGCAGGAAGCCTGTTGAAAGAGTGATTACCAGCCTGTGTGAAGTATATAAGGCACATCTAACATAACATGTTCTCCAGAAGACTGTTGTGATCAAATGAAAACATTGTTTTGGAGTAGACTTACATTTGGAGCCATTACCCTCTTTCTCAGTATTAGAGGTGGCCTCATACCTAGAGTAGCAACACTTCAAAAGGACCCAGTTGGGTGGGACAGGGTGGGGCTCTTATATATGATGTTTTTCATGCAGAAACAGAGAATCCAATCTTTCAAATCGTACGTGAAACCATTTTTCACTCAAAAACACGCATAAAAACACGAAGACAAAGAGTTTAAGTGATACTTACGCGGCATGATCCCTTGGCTCACCAGCTCCTCCCGTGTGCGTCGCTGCTGGAGCTTCAACTGCAGCACTGCACGACAGCAGAGAGAGGGAAGAGAAGGAAACCCATCAGTGTAAGAAAAAACCGAAGAGACATTCGCAAATGCATCTTGTTTTCCTCTTTGGATGCCAATGCACTAGTGAGCAGCAGAACCAAGAGACCCCACCTCCCACCCTGCACCACTGCAATTGCAGAAGTGGCCTTCAGCAGTCAGGTTTCCGTGTTCTGCTTCGGGCAACAGGGAGAGGAAGTTGCGCAGGGTCTTGGCAGGGTGATAAAAATCCGCAAAGCCAGGCTTGTTTCTCAATTCTTTCTAGAGCACCAACTTCTTTCCAAACCATTAATATTAAAAAACAAACAAAGAGAAACGCCGGCTGACAGCCCTCCAATAAACACAGAGTGACATCCCAGCTGCTAATGATTCCTGAAAACTCTAATTACCATGTGTAGATTAAATTGATATGACAAAATTATTGGTCATTACTCTAAATTACAAGGCTGATTTCCTTCCCCAACTCAGAAATTCACCTTCAGAAACACCTCATGAAAGTGAAGTATCATGGATGTATCTACAAGTGTAGTTGTAGATACAAGTGTAGTTTCCACAGCAAAACAAATCCCTTATCACTAGTATTTTTTCCTGTTTATTTTACAGTAATACAATGTATGCATTACATATGAAATGCAATTCTGTTTTTCTAATGCAAATCTCTTGAATAGTCATAATTTCAACATTTAACATTTAGCATTTTAACATGCTCTAGCTATGGGCAATCCTGCTTCGGCAGGGGAGTTGGACTACATGATCTCTACAGTCCCTTCCAACTCTAAAATTCAGTGAAATTCAGTGAAATTTAGATTATAACAGCAGTTTCCCTTTAAACTACACAATCAAAGTGATATTCTAGAGATTGTTCTTACAGTCAAAGACAGCTTCCATACAAAAGGAACCTTACAAAACCAAAGGAAAAAAATCACATGTGCCACACACATGTGCATACACACACACATGTGCACACACTCACATCAATTCAGGACAACCTGAGTGAACATCAATAGATAGTGAATCATGGCTGCAGTCAAGCCCAAGCTCCTAAGTACACACTAAGTACAGCACAAAATCTTATGGAATGAATATAATGGCATCTTCCCTGGTTTCATTTTAATTTCTCTGTAAAGCTTAAGTCCATTGTACAGTCTGCATAAGAGAAGTCCACACAAACATAGTGGAATCACCAGACAGCAAAAGTAGTCCTTGTATAGTCCAACTACACAATTTTATTATGACCCTTATGCTTCCTTTCTCAAGGACTTTTCTTGCCAGTACATTCATTGCATACATTATTTCCAAATTTATACTGTACACTCCCTAAAGCAGGGATCAGAAAATGCAAGGAGAAGATGCCACTTCATCTACTCACGCATGTTATCACATTTTACCTGCTCCTTTCAACCTCCTATTTGCAGTTTACATTTGACTAAGACACATCTTCCAGTAAAGGTTCTGGTCTTCATATGAAGTTAACAACAGGTCTATCTCTTCCTTGGTTGGTTGCACAGTGGCTAATCACCATCATTTAAATGCACACTTAATTTTTCACTTGGATTTTTCTAGCTTCCACTTCCCTTGGGTCTTGATGTGCCTTTCTTTGAAAGATTTATAACAGTGAGAATATATTTCCTGCCTGTGAAGATACTTCTGTACACACAGTGCAACCAAATTACCTCTCTTTCTTAAACCAAACTAGGATTTCTTAATATATGCACCCTGGGTAGGAAACTACTTCCTTTATTACAGAGGAGGAAGAGGAGGAGGCAGGGTGTACAGAGCACCATGCTAATTTTGTGTGGTATCAGCCAAGAGAAAAGAGGAGGGAACACAGCAGGGAAGGAACGGGCCCTTCGTTTGGCTGTGAAACTGCAAACAGAAGTGGTAGTTCCAGACTCTTCCTCCTCTTCCTCCCACCCAGCATGCGATCACACTTCTACTTCTGTGCTAGCGTGAGGGTTAATCCAGTCTCATGGCTGGCCTGTTCTCACAGCTCTTCATTTGCTGGATTCATTTTGAGGTGATCCAAACCCGGATCAGGTGATGACACATCTACACAACCACTTCATCCAAGAGCTTGCTGCAACAGCATCAAACCTCTTGCTCCCCACATCATCTCTCACATTCCCCTGACTGGTGGCTGGACTCCCTGACACGACAGAAACCACAGCCCAGCCAAAAGAGGGAAGAATTTTCTGTCTCATTCGTGAGTTGAGGAGGACGACTGTACAGCCAGGTATTTGCTAACACTAACATCAGGTGGGAGCAAGACTTCATCCTTCCAGCAGCAGTATGCCACTAAGGGATTTCAGCCCAATTAGGTAACGGCACATTACATTTCTCACTCTCTGGCATTATTTCCACTAGTGAGCCATTTCAGAGACTCATTTTCATACCCGAAATTAGAACATCTCACTAAATGTATACTGACAAAGCACAGACCTATAGCATCAGGTCCATCTCCCCAGCTTTAAGTGCAGATCATCTCATTAGTACTTACGTTTTCCCAATTACACATCTAGCAATGTATGTTAGCCCTTTTGGCCACTTTGCTATTTACTTGCTATTACCATCTGCTTTACCTCCCATTTCTAACTACACCTACTATTTACCTTTCACCTCCCGGAGTCAGGGATTTGCTCCTTGGTGCCCTCATCTGTATTTATGCACATTTTGCCCAGCTGTCTCAGTTTGCCTAAACGATCTAAACCATTTCTTAATGTCATTATTTATACCTCCACTGATCTTTGTTCCATCCACACCATCACCATCTTGCACTTGTTTCCAGACCACACTGGGCTGACCCAACTAGAAATGCTTTTCTGCTTTCTTTGATGACAGTCAGTACTTAATCAACTTAAGCAGTACTTCATTCAATTCAAAAATACTCTTTAAAATGAAAATACCCCACACTAGTAAGTTAAAGACCTTATAAAAGTCTATTACACCCAGACAAAACACCTAGCAACCAGATTTTTTGTAACCAAACAACAAAATCACATTTGAGCAGACCTGTTTTCACAAACTGAAAATTCAAAAAGCGTGACTATACTGCTATTCTTATACCACCTAAATTCTTTATCAAATTTTCCATAGTTTTTTTCCTGGAACTGGTACCAGATTAGCCACTCTTTACTCACTCACCCTTTTTCAGTAGTGATGCAAAATGTTACTGGTCTTTCGCTCTTCTGAAGTCTCCCCGCTGTTCCCAGATTTATTAGAAATCAGCCTCAGACAGCCAGCCAAAGACTTCATCAAGTGACTTCAAACTCCCTTCCTGACTTCAGCTTCCCTTATGTATTTTCTAAATATATCATATTTCTATATCAGTTACCATCTACTACTGTTTATCTCTATGCATTATATGCACCTTTTATTTTTAAACATTTTGTCCCTTCATAGTAAGAAACTAGCAACTGTCAAGAGGACTAAACTGCAGAAGAGGAAAAAGGTCATTTTCAGGATACTTTTAATAGGCACCAAGTAATTCCCAGGACTTAAGAATGTATATAGATATATACTAAGCATGAGTTATAATCAGCACATGTGGCACTTTTTTCCCAATACAGCTTCATTTTAGTAGCAGGGAGGGATTAAGTAGCAGGGCAAAAAGGATTACTTCAGTTCACTCCTGAATTCATTTTGGCTTAATTAAGTACTTGGAGTTCCCAACACCATTTCATATATTTAGGAGATCACCTGTTTACATGTGCAAGTGTGTGAACCCTATATATAGATTAACAGATGTCCCAAGAGCCAATCCAAGGCTGATGTACATGGAGCTCAGCCAAAGGTCTAAAATGACCAGAGAAATTCAAAGTTACTCAAAGACAAACTGGAGTGTAAGTCTTTAAATCACAAACCAACAAATTTGTTTCCTTTAGCCCTCTAATTAACCTTTAAATTAATTTTTAAATTAGGAATAGTCCAGGTCATATAAAAGGAGAGCTATCTCCACTGGCTAGAATATAAGTTCCATAATGGTACCCTTCTACCCACCTCTTTCATTCAACTCGTGTCACAGTCTATGCAACATTTTGAAGTTTTTGTATGCTTTCCCACCCAATAATGGGAATTAATTATTTATTTCACAAGTATGAAAACTTCTGAAATATAGTTTCAAGTTTGGAAGTTTGAACAGGGCTTTTATACCGCTAATTAACTATTCCAAGAATTAGTAAAACATTCCAGAGAAATCTGGGAGCTGTCATAGAGGACTGATGCTGGCAGTTTAAGAGGAGGGATAGAGAAGAATTGAGGGGAGGGAGGTGTACTAAGAGACAAATAACATTGTGATTCAGCCACTATCAACAGAGTTACACTGTGAAATACAGCAAATCATGACTCTTTTTTGTTTGTCTTACCACAGAACTGACTTAAGAGGGAACCCACAGGCATATTCCAAGACCAGAGCTTATTCCTGCCTACTCATGGCTGAGAGCAGCTCAGAGCAGTATATGCCTAATATACCAAGGCTGCACCTGTATGGACACTTTAAGGACACTTAGAACTCTAGTCTCAGTACAGGGGTGCATTAGTAGAAAGCAATAGCAAGAACAAATATTTATGATGAGCTAAAGTGGTTTTTGCAGCTCATCATCTAAATCTGCATCACATGCCTGCCCTTACTCACACATACCTGAAAGCTCTTCTACTTCTAAACTATAGTTTGTGTTTAATAGTGTGACTGGAACTGCTACAGAAACTAGACTGCAGCCTCTGCATCTCAGCCTCTTAAGGCACAAAAAAAATAATCTCATCTTAGAGACTATATCACATACCGGGATGGGTTTATGACAAATTAAAAAAATATTCTGCATTTCCTGTTTTTTGAGAACTAGCGAAGAGAAACACCCAGCTCTGAACTGCAGCCTGTGGCGAGGCCCTGTGCATGGTATGTTGAATACAGACTTACTGCCAAAGGGACTCTGTGCTCACATTTCTACAAAACCTTTTCTTCCAAGAAATCCCAAGTGATACTCAAGGTCGTCCAACCAAGATAATGATTAAGCACAGCCATATGGCAGATTACAACAGCAAGAGCAGTAGCACAGAAGAGGAAGGGAGGAAGGCTGCTGTAGCCAAACGAAACCCTACAGAGGGGATGAGGGAGGCAGAGCTCCCTGGAATTTGGGCTACAATTCTGTGCAGAAAGGGAGAGTGCAAGACATAAACCGCATATTAACTGGATAGGCTGTACGCTCACAGATGTGATTTATTGATTTTGTAAATTCAGTGAAAGTACTCTGCCTGATAGAAAAATTCATCCTTGCAACCCAATCAATAAACCATGGGATTAGAAAGAGAAACTACCGAAGAACAAGTGAAATTAGCCCAACTTCATTATCTCAGCTGAGGAAAGTGCAAGCGTAAGTAAAAGCAGTAAAAAGCAAAGTATGCACTTTAATGCTCGTAAGGGTTCATGGTCATTTATTTGTATGCCCTTCAGCACCTCTACACACCCCGTTTGAAAGCCCTGTGCTACAGCATCCACTTAACTCACAAGAAACCATGAGTACAGCACAAGCTGAGATGGAAGCCCGCCAGTTAATTTATCAACACCTCTACCTTTCAGTAGCGCTGAAGATTGGTTTTTAAGAGAATTTTCACTGGCCTAGCATTGAGTAGGTCTGACCGGGTTTACTTTGTGAGGGTCAGAGAAAAGAAATGTTTGGCCACCGTTTGCAGCCCACACATATTTTTCAATTTTTCAGTACAGTCTGTATAAAACCGTTAGACTCAACCAACAGCCTGTATGCAACCAACTTAATTATAATATGCAACCATAAAAAAGGACTTGGACAAAATGGGGTATTTGCTGAATAAAATCATCACATCTGTTCAGGTAACACTGGGGCCTCCCACTTAAATACTGTCTAACTACTGCTGTGATGGGTGAAGCCACCTTCCCACTTACCACTCAGCCAGCAGCAGCCATTCTAATCACCCTGAGAAGAGAAATTTTTTCCTAGTTTCTGATTAAATAGTCACATTTGAGCAGTAGCCAATGCTAAATTCAGCTCTCGAATATGCAGCACATCAGCCGTCATTTTCAATGAAGGTTATATCCTACATTTATGAGGGAATTCAGTTCCTTGGAGATGTGGTGAGAAAACCTTTCCCTCACACTGAAAATGGTTTCTGAGCATTTTTCAGCTGTGCCCGCTTACAAAACAAATGTTGACTTGCCCTTTCATGCTTCGACGGGAAGCCAGATTAGATTTTGGTTCATACACCAGCAAGAGCAGCATCTGCAAGCTCCAGTTGCAACACATTTCTGTACAGGAGCAGCAAAGGGTGGTTAGTATTGCCAAATTTTTTGTAGTGTCCACAAGAAGCTGTAAGAAAAAAAATCAGCTACTATAGTTTGGGACCAATGAGTGAGTATACAATGATTAAAATTAATTTTAAAAATAACTCAAATTGGTGAGGTAGATGACTATTTTTCCTTTTTTTTTTCACAGCTGCATTTTTCTGGTGCTGTTGACAACACACAAACATCACACAGAATGCGCTAGAATGGGGGTTACCAACAAAGAAAAGCTAACTTTTTGGTCCTTTTTTAAAGGCAATTTTCTGAGCCTAACAGCATTTTAATCCACTAACTGCTGATGGGGAATACAGGCTGGCTTTGCATTTGAGCAGACTATGCAGTTAACAGAGAAGCATTTAAGTGAAGCAGACTGTAAATGACACCCAAACTGCAGGGATTATATGATAGTTTGCTGCTCTGGGAAGGGGATGCCAAAAATTCATGTCCCTCTGTGGGGTGAAGGAGAAGTAGCAGGTACACCCTTGATACTTACAATTTGCAAGCATCCACTGTTGTTGGGAATAGCAGCCATACAATTCTATTCATTTCAATGCATTTTAAAGATTAGCTTGCCCAAGCAAAGGACAGTTAAGCAGAAGTTTATTTCTTTACTATTTGAGACTATCTTACATTCCACTACCTCTTTTCTCTACTGCAGCAACAACGGCTGCTATTAAAATGCAGGCAGTTTCCTCATCTCTTCCTTAGCAACCATACTGCAGAGAAAATGGAGCTTGGGAGGGTAAAGAACAGAAAGAGAATTTGTTTTGGTTTCTTAAACTGTTACAAGAACCTTTCACACTAGAGGCAATAGCCACTTATTTATATTCACGCTGTGATCTTCTCTTTCTGAGAAGTAGGATTGGGATCACTCTCCCTATACCCAAAGAGGAGGTCTGTGAAGTAGATCCTGAGCAGGAAACAAAACCAGGATCGGGAGCGGTTCCGTATTGCAGGTCATAACAATGAAAGCGTATTTCTTAGCAGCGCTGCGGAAATCAGCATGTTCTACCACAAGAAGCTTAGGTGGACAGGTGTCTCATATCGGTTTGAGGAACACTGATAAAACTCCTTACCCAGCTGTGTTTGTCAAACAGAGGCGATAGTAGGCATGAAGCCACACAGGACGTTCAACCAAGAAAGTCATCCAGCTGCGTCACAGGCAGATCTAGTAGAGAGGATTTGACATTTTTTTCACCACCGTCTTTTCTCTCTTATCCTCTTAGCAAGCTTTTGAGAGCATTAAAAATTTGTAGAGGTGAGAAGAGGAGTACAGCTCTGCCTGTTACAGACCTAAAACCTCTATTCTTAAAAACCAGAACAGATCCTTCAACCCCAAAGCAATAGCTTTCAAAATATTTCACAGTAGATGTGCTAGTAATAACTCAAGGATGTAATGTGGGTCACATAACACTAGGGTTGGTTTTTTCCATCCAGCTCTTTCAAAAGCTTTCAGGCTCACAAATGCCCAGAAGCTTTTAAAAGCAGATGGAAAGTACAGAAAAAGGAGCAACTGGTCATTTAAGAACACAAAAGTGGAGGAAGAGGGAAAATTAACTGACTCTCCCCCCCAGGACAAGAAGGGCTTGTGTCTTGATAAAACCACACTCTTCAAAGCTTCTACATCTCAAAACCTTCTCGGGTCATATAAAATCATTGACATGACATGCAGCTTGCACATGCCTGCTGACATAATAGATGCATTGTCTATATGACCATGTTTCAGAAGACTAATTTTGACTACTAGAAACAAACAAACAAAAAAATAAGTAGGACAGGGCAAGAGACCCTTTTTGTTGGGAGGATGCTGTTGAATGAGAAATATGAAATAGGAGTCATTTAAAAAAATGTTTTCAAAGGATGGTGAAATTCTTGGATGTATGATCTTTTAATGAGTCTGTGTTATGGGGCATTAAATAGCTCTCTTAGTGGAGACAAACAAATATGGATTCTTTCATATGGTTAATTTAGCAGAATCAAAGAACTCAGCCTACAGAAGAAACCGTTCTCTAAAGAATATGGAATCAGAAGCAAGTACACAATCAAAAGCTAAAGGATCTATTTCCATCCTCACATATTGACACATAGTAGCCGGCTCACACTGTGGGCACGTAACAAGAAGCTATCTCAGAAGGTAATTTTTGAGGCTCCGTAACAATATGGAAATCAAAGTAATGTTAATTAAAACTGGATTCAGAAGAAAAAAACACCATTTACAGCAATTTCAGTTGTGTTAGGACATAAAATTATAAAAGAAAAAGAGTAGCACAGTCCAACTATCACGACATAGTATGATCTAACCTCCAGACAAGACAGAATAGTTACTCTGGTTGGTGGTTCTCAAAAGCTCAAGTCAGCATTGGTATTCTAGAGTGGGAAAATGTGCAGACAGAAAAGCATGAACAAGTTCATAGTCTTAGAAGTTTACAGTCTCAGTACTCAATACTGTACACAATTGAAGATGTTTATTTGGCAGGTGCTACTCATGTATATGACTAAATATATGCAAACTTGATTACAACTATGAAAGTTATGTTGAATTTTGCTGGGGATTTTTTATGTTTATTTAAAATAAAGACTAGGAGTTGCTGCACATTTTACAGCATTTGCTTTTAGCTTTCTTCCTTCAGCATTTAACTCCTGTCATTTCCATTAAACATGTAAAATTTAGAGCGGTTTAATGCAATTTTAATCATTGCTACTTTTTAATGCAACGCCAGCTTTGTCTTCTTTAAAATGCAAATTTTAAAACCAGATAAATGTATTACTGTTAGTACACGAGCCTTTCTATTGAAGACATATAAGCCCACTCATTATCATAAAATCTTGGTACATCTAATAGTCCATTTCAGCACTCACTGAAACTGTTAATATAGAATAGGACTTTGAGAAATAACCTGAAACACATGCTAAATGGTATATTTAGTAAGATATACATGTAAAGATGTGCAACAAGCTTGTCAACAGGAAAAGTTGGTTTGTTTTCTGTGCAGGGTACAGATTCTTATAAAATCATTTCGCCCCAGTAATACTGGTTAGGTGAAAACTATGCGTGTGAATAACTAGGCACATATCCGTATCTATGGAATCTGGCTACCATGCATGATTTAACAAGATGACCTGTAACAAAATACCTGGGTGGAAAGGTCTACCTAAAATTGACACACCAGTATCATAAGACAGTAAATATTATCTGTAATCAGGGGTCGCTGATGCCATCTGTATATCCATTGTAACTATCTATCGCCGGAATAGAAGCCTCACAGGGGAAAAAACAGAGAATTTCCCAACTCTCTGTGTAAACTTGAGTCACAGTCTACACTGATTTATGTTTCCATGAAACAATGAACAAGGAGGAACTACCATTGCCCTTAACCACCTTGCAAAGAAGACCCTTGAATTTAATATGACATGGCAGATGAAGACAAATGAAAGAAGGAGGAGGAACAGGCAGATATATCCTGGCATTCAGAACTACAGCTGTCTACTAATGTGACAGTACAAAAGGCAAGCTATACAAAGGAAAAAACAAGTTTGAACTCTTTTATAATTTTTTTTCTTGTGAAGATAAAGGTATCTCCATCCATAAGAAGATAGAGCACCAACTTTTTTTTTCCTTAAAGACAAGACATAAGAGTTATTCATACTTTTTTTCTGAAAAAATATACAGAAGAATAAAGAAAAAATATGTTTGGAGATACATCAAAATCTGAACAATATTTAATTTTATTTAAAACTCTGTGTTCAAGGGATAATACATTTTTGTGTGCAGAAAAAAGTCTTGAGACAGAGCCAAACACATTGATAAACCACATGATTGGACACATTTATAATACTGAAATTGATGAGGAAATCCTTCCACGCCTCTTTCAACAATAAGAGACATAGTCTAATATTTTTCCTTCATAGCTCACCTCCCATACTGCAATTTCTGCTACAGCACAGAGCTCCACTGTAGTAACAGCCTCTCAGATCAAAGCCAAATAACTTCCTCAGACATTTCTCAGAGACTGTGGTGTTAGCCCAATGATTCAGGCTTCTTCTGCCACAGGGCACCCTATACAGATTGCAGTTAAAAGCTCCCTTCACAGAAATCATCTCATGGTCAAGATACCACAGAACTTCTGTGGCAACAGCTGGGATACCTCGACATATGAGCTGTGTTTTTGGGCTTTCCGCTTAAACGTGGAATAATTCTATATCTCCAAGGCCATTTCAGATTCTTAACCACCCAATGATGTTTGGTTTACTGAAACCAAATGCAAATGACAGCAAATGTGTTTTTCCACAAGTGGTAGAAAAAAGGACTTAGAAGTATGCAAATTTAAATACAAACCCAGCAGTTCTTTAGAAGAACTAATTAACCGCTTATATAGGGAACTTGGAAAGCTGGTCCTTATATTTTAAATTAGCTAGCTTGAGCATCTCCCAGCCTCAGCTGGCTGAGTGTGCTGACAGTTATTTCACAGGACATAGAACAAAAGTGGGTTTGCCCAACATGCACATTACATGCAAAATAAAGACTCGGAGCATTCTATATGCACTTAGTATTCCTGTCACCAGCTTTTGTCCAAGCCCCAGCATCTTCTCTTAGCAGGAATTTCAGGTGGATGCTACAAGGAATTACCATATTTCTTTAATTCATGTTAGTGAGAAATATCTTTGCTGGTTCCTCAAAGACTGCAGAGAACATATGCTACAATCTGAGGTTCAAATAAAGATCCTGGCTTTTGTACTGCATCAGTCTGACACCTTCTTTACAGCTTAAGTAAAAGTTATATTACAATTCTATTTCAATTCTATCTCTACCTATAAAAAATTTACAATATTCAGCTACGGCCATTGTGTCCCTCTACATTATAAATCAGTTCCTTCACGGCAGCCCAGTATAGAAGCTGATCCCCAGAATTTGCATTACACATAAAAAACACACCAAATTCCCTCAGACTCTTTAAACTGTGATCATGCCACATCTATTTACTACTTTTTACCTCCTTTCTCTTTGGGTATTTACTTTCTTTCAAAACTCTGGGCTATGTATCCCCAAGACCAACTTTCTTAAGTTTTTCCATGAGGGAAGATCCACAGCATTGAAAACAAATCTGGCTATGAGGCTTAATGTGGTTCTTAAGTGCTATCATAGCTATAAATATCTAAATAATATAATTCTGTGTAACAGGTCAATCAGCAAACTAAAAAAACCCAGCACTCCAGAATGGCCTGCATGACCACTGACTTCAGACTGGTGGACAAATTCTGCAGATGTTTAAAATGTTACTACAGGCTCAGTCCTCTACTGAAGGACACAGAGGAGACCGCCGGCAGCAGCAGGTACTCCCACACTCATTACACACAGTGGAAGATTCTCTCCAACTGCTAATAGAGGTGGGCTTTCGTTAATAAACTGAACAAAAGCAAGTGAAGGGCAGACAGGTTTCTTTTCTGTTGCTCCCTCCAGCACAGAGGCAGGGGAGAGAGCTACGTGGTGAAGGGTTTGCAACTGCTGTAGTTAGATTCACAGTCACATGTCAGTCCTGAAGACACAATCCTCGTTCTAAACTGCCTGCAGTCAATGTGACAGCTATTATTAGCAGTGGTAAAACAGTCTCTCATTGAAGCACAAAGGTACTACTAGTTTAGCATCTACTTCTAAAATGCTGTCTTCCACTCCTGAAAAGGGGGAAATTGACATTGGAGCTTGGAAAAGGGTTTGAGCTGCAAGCAGGCTTAAAAGGACTTTCATACATAAGCACAACACAGAAAGAGGTATGAAACCTTAGGAAAGTGAAAGTGGAGAAAAAAAGAGCATCAAAAGAGCATCACAAATAGCATTCACCAAAATAAGAAAGAAAACTCACACGTGTTTGCAGGGACAAGTTACATGCTGCTTGTAATACTGACCACATTACACAAAGGGAGCTTGTACATCTGAGCTTCCAGCACTGCTGTGAAATTTGCAGAGATGAGTAACCAAGAACACAGCTACTGCCACACTCAGTTCCTACAAAAAACAGTTATAGTCTCCATGCATTTAATACTAGAGAAACAAATGGCAACTTGAAACTGGGGAAACTCCACAGAGAAAAGTCAAAAGTAGATCTCTTCCTTCAGTCGGCCAGAGGACATCACTCAGTTCCCCCCAACAATCCAGCTGGGGAGCACCATGATTGTCTCCCAACAAGTCTTTCAGTGAGGAAAGCTACCAAAAAGACATTAAATGTGTCGTAGGGTGCGTCAGAGTCATTACGCAAAATACCCTCGGAATGGTGACAGGCCCTCAGACTCCAGTCTGTATTTCGGCTCCGTGAGCCTTTATAAGCGTGGCTGCAACAGATTATTCCTGTCCCTACCATGGAGAAAAATCCATTGTGGACATTTCTGTGGAAAACTGTCAAATAGTTATTTTTTTAGAAAGAATTTTCTTTACAGCTACTTTCTTCTGGAAGGCTGTATTAAAATGAGATTGTCCAGAAAGCCTGGATTTCACCAAGTTTCACTGTCAATTCTGTAAAGAATCTCTGTCCCAAAGCAATATACCTTCTACCTTACCTACCATACCACCTGCACAGTTCTTCTACCCATCTCATTGAACAATAGGAAAAATCCTGAATACACCAATAAGCACAAAAAATCCGTTATCGTTCTTATTAGTAATCAACATATATTTTAATGTACTTCAGGTCTGCTCTTAGTTTGGGAGATATCGTGTCAGTAAATTTTACATACCACCAGGGAAAAACATTGTATCTACTTCCACTAGCCCAAGTAAAACAAAACCATCAGTTCTGCTCCGTGTTAATGCCATTCAGCTGACTATGCACTTACATACAGGCCCCCTGCAAGAAAAAGGAACACAATTTGCCCCAATTTGCCCCATAGACTCATTGCACGATTTCATTTGGTAAACCTAAGCTATGTCAGGAGACATACCCAATTTTTTACCATAGGCTGCAGAGATTCTTGCCAAGAAATGTGCTGCTTTAACATTTTGGATCGAAATTTATTGATGCAGCAGGTGACAAGATCAGTAATTCAATGCTCAGTAAAGACTGGATAGATGGGAGTTGGGGCATGAAGGGAAAGATCTAAGCAGGCACTTATTTTTGGTATAGATATTCGTTAAGTTGTTGATCGATGACTTGCAGGTGTGACAGAATGCTGAAAAATCTAAGGTGACTAGTGACAGATCTCATAGATGATAGAAGTACCAAGATAAGATCTACACAGGCAGCCTGATGTGGATCCAAATGCACAAGCAGAAACCACAACTGCCAGTGACCCTTATCTTCTTTGAGCAGGAGAGTCACAGTGACATCTGTCTGGCAAGGGCTCTGAACAAGCATGTCAATTGCAGAAGTTGTTTCTGGATGCAAAACAGGCAATCTGTGTTTAAGTATCATACTTCTGTTTTCAGAAAAGCATCTGCTTTTCAATAGCTCCTGGGAAGTCTAAGCATCAGTCATTTGCTGCTTAAAAGTATATATACAGCTATTTTCTTCAAAAAATAAACAATAGGTAATTATCAAATAATAAATCATTCGAAAGCCACACAAGTTTTTTCAAGCTTTATTAACATGTTTCCCGGTTGCAGAGATTATCAATACCCCAGCACCACTGCCATTGAACATGAAGCTCAGTTTAACTGTGAAGAAAATTCAGTGGATAGGGCAGGAAAGTATTTAGTGCAAATTTTACTTGGTATCATTACTAGTTCAAAGCATCGTCTGCATAAATGCTACTGACAGCTGCCTCATTGCACCACACCCAGTTTCTACTCTTTTTGTTTTCTGCATGTGTTGAGTCCTTACATCTCCTTGCTCTTGCAGGTCCAAATCCACAACTCTTTCCTTTTAAAATTATTTTGTGCTAAAGAAAGTATTATAGTAGCTGAGTTTTGACAAATGAAGTAGATCGCACTGGTAAACAAGCTAGCCTCTGTTCCTCTCCTCCTCCTCCTCCCATTCCCAGCATGAAAATAGCTAAGGCTAAAGCAACAGCTGGGGATCATTACACTGACAGGAATAGTTCAGTAAACTCCAAGAGGGGAAAACATGTCATATCCAAAAAAACCAAAAACACATTAGAGCAGCAGGACCAAACAAAATATGTGAATTCAACTCCAGGGATGTTGCTGACTCTCCTTCCACTGATAACAAGTGACTTATAAAAACCCTGGTCATTCAGTGTTAACCCTTTCCCCAAGCTTCCCACTGATGCTATAAAGTTATAATACTCTGAAACACCTCTAAATCCTCACAGTCAAATGAGGCACACTGGGAATTAAGCAAAAATAAATTTAAATTGCCATCTTACTGCCAGCTTTGAGACATCTCACATTAATATATCATTATCTTACCTTCACTGCACCTCTTACCACAGTCACTGTGGTACCCATCTGAGTGGTTGCAGCACAAGGTTACAGGGGATGTAACTACATACGTTTGATGTGCCTCTGCATTTGCCATAAGAAATGACAGCAGGTTAACTCCCCATACGTTCAACACATTTGCTATGTTTTCCTGTGTCAGAGCACTATTTGCATAAATAATTCTGAATTGTGGGATGTATCTGGCCATAATTCAGAGATGCATCTTTTGCATTTTGTGGTTTCCAATGTTCCTCACCCATGTGTCTGCATAAAGCACTGCTTACACATCTCCCACGGGACCTTCATGTCTACTCCCAACTAGGAAGACACAGATCAACCTTAACAGAAAAATGTCACCCTTCATTCCCATGAGATGCCGCAGCTGCAGGGGCTGCCCTCTTGCTGGGGATCTCCTTGGTATTGAGGGCATCCAAGTCTACACGTGCAGGTTCTTCTGCCCTCTACTGGAATGGGGTACGGTCAACGACCAGCCTGGAGTCATGTGTACCTGGAGGTGTTATGATGATAAGGTCTAGATCACTCGAGAAGAAAGCTGTATGTTAACAAGCACTTGCATGACTCCTGATCTCTTCAAAGTACTGAACAGATATTAATAGTTTAATCAAAGGCTAAGCTAACTCAAATTACCTCACATTTGCTGTGGACCAAGAATGTGCACACAGTTATCGCAGATCAGATGGCATGCAGGAACTTGTTCGTGCGTCTGGGCCCTGAGACACAAATCTTGGAAAAAGACAGGTGAGTTTCACTGTCAGCCCCCAAGTCACATTGAACATTTTTGAAGGGAGGACTTGCAAAAAAAAAAAAGAAAAAAGTACTTAGTTTAAGAGCAATGAATAAAAGATGTTGCATAGAAGTGGAAAAGTTGGAATTTACTTTTGAAAGTATTTAATTCTAAGATAGACTCATAGGAATGCTAATTGTTTTTTTGGTGGCTTTCTGAAATTTACTAAAGCTTGCAATTCCCTCTTCATATCTTTCATGAGAGGCTACCATCCAGTTCTATTAACTGGTCTAGGAACTGCAAACGGGGCTCTGGTATTTGAAAACCAAATCATTCCAAGGCATTCTTGGATAGAAAACATGTTTATGGATTCCCGAATTCTACAAATTTTACAAATAACTGCCCCAACACATACTTTGAAAAATAAAAGCATATGTTCTTTGAATTCACCATGTCAAATGCATTTCTGTGTGGGATCAGAAGTCCCCAAACTTCAATGTCAAGTCCCAATTAAAAAAAAAATAAGTAAGTCAATGTCAAGTCCCAATTAAAAAAAAAAAAAAGTCAGATTTAGGAAGCCTTGTCTCTGTTTTCCAGAGACAAGGAAACAAGATGAAGTCTATTGCAGACAGTCACTTCGCATGAAACTCATTAAGAGAATAGGTATGAGCATTGCCAGCCTAACACACCCCTCATTTGACCAGCAAAGCAGACTGGAATCCATTCATCTGTGTGTGGAAAAGAGCGAGGAAGAGTAGTGCATGAATTTTCTGTCCTGGGTGATAAAAAAACGAAGCTGTCACATTTTTAGGGGGGGCAAAACTGAGGTACAACAGTGTTATAGTTTCAGCTTAGTGCTAATTCAGGATTCCCAGAGCTTCAGTAAGGGTTTACACATGAGCATATCTGCTTCTCCACTGCCTGTAAGATTTGGCTCTGCAAAATACAGTGCACACTACAGCACTAATACAACAGACATCCTAAAACTTGAATGGAGCAGCAACAAAGCCAAAGGGTTATTCTTTTCTCTTTTCATATAAAAGAAGCTGGAAGCATCTATTTCTCTTTCCTACCCTTTCTGTTTGGTAGCTGGTAGAAAGTAGCTTTCCTCATCACTTATGAATTAGACATGGGGCAGGCTAATGACATTGCTAGACTTTGCAGAGTCAACACAGCTTTTTCAATAATCAGATATCACTGAATATCACTGAAATTTTTGGAGTTGGAAGGGACCATAGAGATCATCTAGTCCAACTCCCCTGCCAAAGCAGGGGATATACAAGAATTCAATGACTTCAATTCACTTCAACTTGAGAGAGCAGCAAACATTTTTATATTGATTAAGTGCTACAGAATTGCATTTTCCTCATTCTACATGTTGTATCCCACTGTAGAGCTTGTGATATTTAGTGACTGGATGAAAGATGTATCCTGGCATATCCAAACACAGAGTGCTCATCTTCTGTGAAAATCAACGCCTTGCAAATACAAGACAGCTGTAAATTCAAGCTTTTTTTAAAATTTATTTATTCAGGTTTGGTTTTTTCCTCCGAAGATTGATGTGCTGCAGTTCTTTGCCTCCAGAGCAAAGTAATCTGGGAATACTGCCTATACTAATAGATTTATGACTTTCAAGCTTGAATTTGAGGACTGTGACTTCAGTTTTCTTTTCCTTTTCCATATTTGTTCGACAAAGAGTATTCCAATCAAAATAAGCAACAAAAATAGCAATATTTTAAAAACCTAGTAACAAGCTAACTCTTCATATCAGATAAAGAGGCTTGGTAAGGGGAATGATAATAGGGGGTAGAAACTTAACAGTTTGTTTGGCAGACTGAGCAGGCCTAGAGCTGCATGAGAGAGAAAAAGCCTCTAAATGCAATTGCTAAAATCATCTTCCACACACTGGCCATCTTTCTGTAACAAACATGGCCTTATTCTATCTGGCACTTTGTCCTCAACTCCTACCACACTTTACTTCTGTGTGCAGAACGGCACGGAAAGTAGTTTTCTGCTCCTCTCAGATCACATTACTTGCTCTCAAAATCAGTCATCCTTTTTTTTTTTTTTCTGAGGCCATCATGCTCAAGATCTTTGTTCACTCCTGCAAGGTCCTATTAAAATTTCACCTGTAGCTAGACAGATCCAGTATTTCTGATAAAACACTATCCTGTCATGTTTGCCATTGACATTTTGTTATGTTTTGCCATTCTTCCCTGTAACTTTTTCCTGGTTCCTGTTTGTTGCTATTTATTAAGCTGCACACTATGAATGGATCACTGCCTGCTTTCATCTTCTCAATCTTTGCTCAAGCCCCACTGATCTTCTCGTTTCCTTGCAGATATCACTCCCTGAAATTTGACACCTACCTGTCTACACCACTTTTCAGAATTGTCAAACCTCCCTAAAAAATTAGATATATTTGTAGGAGAATGCCATTATCTAAAACAGAATCACATTTAGATATACAGACCCCACTCTTTCCACACTCTCCTAACAGCAACATACTGAAACTTAAAACGCGATAGTGTCTCTCCTTCAAAGCAGAGTTGCCATTCCAGTCAAGCCTTTACAACTTTAATAAAACTGCCTTGAAGCTTTGCTTGTGAGAGCTCTATAGACATAGAGGAGAGGACAAAATTTAAATTCTGAAATTAAAACTTCCAAATCCAAGTGAAATCGTCCCAAGGTCCAGGCAATACAAGTCACTACATACAGAGCTCCAACCTTGTCCTGTGATATGTTTATGAGCACCCTCAGGGACAACAGATCACAGAAGTCAGTGGGAAACCCAAAATCTGGACTGCTGCCCAGAAACAAAAAAAGCAGGCAGATTCAAGATGCAAGAGGGGGAAAAAAAATAAAACAGAAAATAAAAAAAAACCAACCCACAAACCAATTATACAATGCCTACAACAAAGAAAGAGCCTGCTAACCTTCTCGTAAGCTGTGGTATGAATCCTGATATGTGCTTGAACAGCTCTTCCCTTGCTTTGAGACAGTCTCTGCAAGCGGCACAATCCCGACATAGGCAGGCTGGAGTGTCTTGGCTTTATCCAACATATTAGAGGAAATCCCTGGACCTGAAGGCAGATTCTGTAACACAGGAGGCGTCCCAGGCTAGTGGAAGGGGTGCTTAATCCTCACAAGAGACCCAACCGCAAACCCTCTCTACCAGGTTTCGGTCACTGCACCAAGCGGGAGAGTGGAAAAAAAAAATTAGTTTACTGCTAGATTCCAAGGCTGTGCTTGCATAGGAACAGAGAGGTACTCGAGGCACAGACAAATCCTGACAGCCAACATCTAAAGATTAAAATCAGCAAGGCTCTTGGCAAAACTTTTCTTCCTACTATCTCAAAGCTCAGACAGAAACTTCAGTGTTTCAGCAAGCAGCTATAAGCATGCAGAATCCCAGTATGCAGAGCGGTGCTTATCAACAGATGTGTGGACTTCTCCATGGGGCCACTTGCAGTAACAGCCAACCTCATTCACCCAAAATAGTGAACAGTTGGTTTCTCTACTCATACTACGGACACCTGCCAGACAGGCGGTAGCATGTGATTGAGCACTACCCTCTCTCCCCCTGCACCTCCCGACTGTAAGCACACAGCCAGGAGAACACCACCCCTCCGAGCGCAGAAGTCACGCTGCCTTTTGTCCCTTCCTGATTAAACTATTAAAAATGGAATTTTAGGTGTTGACAAAGCTAAACTGACAATTCTGGAAACAGAGTTCTTACGTGCATTTGCTCTGAGACCACATATCAGTAACAGCAGGCTACTTCTGTACGAGCACACTTTCCCACGACCTAGCAGAAACACCTACCTGAAGATAATCAGCAGCCCCAAATCAATAACCTTCTACTGCAAGAACTAAAACTTCAGAACGTGTGCTTGTATGGAAGCAGTCATCTCACCTGGAGATTATTTAACATGCATCATGAACAGATGCCATATGGTTGACAAATTTTGGTTATACGTAGTACCCTGCATGGTGCTGGATTTGGAAGTGAGGGATAAGCACGTTCCATCCGAGCAACAGCTAGGAGGTACTCTTCATAGTACAGCTCACAGCTTTGTTGGTTTATAACCTCACTGAGCATGCATCATAAAAGGTGCAATGCAATATGAGGGGGGGGGGGGGGGAAGGAAAAAGAGAAAAAAAGAAAAAAATAGCTGTCCAATAAATATACATACCTGACAAAAAGTATTCTGGTATGTTTCCAGAAAAAAAAAAAAAGATGGATAGTAATTGGTGTCATCGTACAAGCCTGAAGCAAAGATAGCCACATGGACATTACAAAAATAAGAAGGTGAATACTTTAAACACTATTGGTACAGTCTCCATTTCATATTCTGCCCTCCTCTCCGCCCCCAATCAAGACAAAAATTTCTCATCTCCAAATAGTTTGAGAGGCATCCAAGCCATTTCATAAAGCAAGGCTGGAATAAAAACCACAGGGAAAAAAGGTCCCTAATAATGATGCTAATATCTCTAGAAAAGTGGTGTTCAACCACATTTTAAAAGCATGACTTTAACCCTGCCATAAACTGCATAAGAGGAACAAAAGGATCTAGCATATTTTTAAGTCACAAACTAAAAACTAATACACGGAATTTTGCATGTTTATTAAATAATGATACTAGATGGCATCAGTGACATTTCTGAGTACGTTCAGCTCTTCTTACTTTGAAATGTTCAACCTTCACACAGAAAAGAATCGAAACTCTTAAGTTTCTGTAGGTAAAAAAATACTCTTGGTGATAATACAAAGCTCTGTAACCACATCATTCCTAAATTACCAATGTATACCTATCACAAACTCTCCTCTTAAATTTAGGATTTGTAAAAGTCAGGTAAAGGGTTGAGTTTCACAATGAACTTCTGCCAATAAGGTCAAATTACTGCATAAATAGACAAGTCTGCTTTTGCATGAGCATAAGGAGTTGTGACTGCAGAGAGCTGCTGGAGAAGCTGACCTGGCAGAGCTCGAGAGCGTTAAAGCCAGGACAAAGGAGAGGAGAAAGAAACACACTCTCCAGATCTCTCCTTTCCGCAGCAACACACAACTGAATCAGGCCTGACACTCTGTGCAGACAGGTCCCATAATTACTGTAATAACTAAAGAACAACTATCCTGTGCCAGATAGTCCTGCTCCTTCTAACAAGCAATACACCATCTGGATGGTGGAAATGACAAGATTCAGCTATGGAGGTCAAAGACTGCTATTACTTTGCCAACCAGGGCCCCTGAGCTAGCAGCTCACTCCAGGGCATGAGGCCTGGGAAATGCTCCATTCAGCTGACTCACCAATACCCAGATATTGCCAAAACAGCCCCAAGATGTTGCCTGAGTCCTCATGAAGAAGACTTTAAAAACTGAAAAAAGAGAGGCAGTAAACAGCTGAAGTACATGAAATACATTGCCAGGTTTGCCAATCTGATCATATAAGCAATCTTCTGCTCCTATAATTGACAGCTAACTTGATGAAGATTTGATCCTTTCAACATATTACTGCAGAGCTGCAGGTATGTATACAAACATACCTTTCATCCTATGTGAACAGCTTGGAAAGAAAAACACCTGATCGCCTCAATGGTAGGTAGATAAATCTTTTCTTTGCTGAGCAAGATATCCTAAAATTTTGTCATACAGCATCAAATTTGGCCTACAGAGCTATTTAGTGTTCTGAAGGAAGAAGCAACTATCCAAACCAGAAAAAGATAAGCCAGAATACTCTGATAAGAATTTGGATAATGTTCTACATGCTGTAAGAAGACAAATTCCGATGGGCCCAGGTTGGAGGATATCTTCAATATACAAACAAGCCCTTGCAGGGTACCTCTTACAAAATATGGATTCTGATAAATGAGTAAAGACTAAGAGCAACCTGTCCTGTATGAAACTACTGCCAGATGTTGGCAAGCATCAACAAGTTAAATAAAAGTTTAATTTGTTTTATTGTATCCTGGGGTACTGTTAAAAGATCTGAAAATCTGATCAATGATCACATGGACAGAATGTCAATGCACTGTAAGAACAAGTAAGGCCTGATGAGTAACTTTAACAGTTACTTTGGAAATCAGCAGGGTAGAAGGGAGGGTCCATTTCATGGCAGAGGTAGGATTTCTAACAACAGTTTCAGTTGTTCAACCATTCCAGAAAAGTAGGATCAACTCACACCAATGCATGTCCAACTTTCAGTGCATTGCACAACCTTTACCCTGTAACTGGCAGCAGCTACTGGCAGAAAGATGACCTTTACCAACAGGACTTAGGTATTTGTCACAGATTTCTGGTTTGGAAAACATCAGGCCAAATTTTCAGTATCTGCCCACAAGGCATCTATTGAGCCTTACATCCCTTGACTTTCAAACGTGAAATGAGATACTGACACTGGGAATGTATTCTTCTTCAAGGTGCTACATTAACATTTATATCCTCCCACAGAAATAAAAAGTAACATCAGGTGCACATATGATTTGCACAGATACTGCTGCTAGTTCTGAAGCCTGGTGGGCACAGAGTGCAATACTTGTATTTGAACGCCAGCTGTCATTTACTTACTATTTTGAACAAATTCATTAACTGTCTCTTCTTTTACTTTTCTATCCTCCAAAGCCAAGACAGCATATAAGCAGCAGCTTTTCCAAATTCCCATTCTATGCTGGAAGAGAAATATGGGAGAGTGAACCGCTCTCAAGTTAAGTTCGATCCCTGCCATACATGATATTTGACCTTTAAATTCCAGGAGCACACAAAATTTTTTCTGTGCAAAGTTAGTATCAGACCTGCAAGGTGCTATATCTTAAAGCTTGCTACCACCAAAAGGATCTCTGAGTTCACCTGCCCTGTCTTTCTCCCAGCCACACAACTATTAACCTCCTTAAAACCAGTTCTGACATTCATCTTGTATCTTAGTTACCCAATTCAACCTACTAAATAGCATTACCAAGAGGTGGGATGAGCACCAAAGCTTGTGGTTGGTGAACACAGCTGGGAAGAGAGACAGAGAGAGAGACTACACCAGTCTTGACAAAGGCTAAGCTTTGGATAAGCTGTAACACAAAACCACATCATTAGTTTTATCTCCAAAAATAAATGTATTCTTTAAATTCAAATTAATGAGCAGATAGAAAGCTGACAACCCACTTGCCTAAACTTAAAATGTGCTTTTTTTCTTCCTTTCATCTCTAATCCTCTCTGCAGCAGGTTCTCTTCCTTCTCTTAGTAATAATGTTCTCAGACAATACAATGCTTGTGAGGATCTACATGTGCACAATTTAGTGATGAAATCCAAACAATGTACTGCTAAAAACTGTCAAACAGCTGCAATATATGCACGGTCAGGCAATATGAGAAAGACTTCAGTCAAGGTCTAAGCCAGATGAAACCTTAGAAAGAAGTAAAAGCCCACTATATTTGAAGATCTGTCTCTGATATTTCTAGCAAGCAGACAAAAGCTGGAAAAATAATAGAATGCTGCACCTACATCACTGTAAAGCTTTGATGTCTTATGACTCTATTTATTTTATTCTTCAAAATAAATAGAGACTTCACAGTGGCACTTCTGTCACTTATTTCTTCTCAGCTAAGGATCACATTTATGTAATGTGAGTTTGCTTTGGATGTTCCCAGGATCCTGCCTCCCAACAACAGTGACCTTCAGGAAGAGGTGGAAGCACCAGGCTGGGAGCACTGTACATTCTTCCTTCTCCAGTTCTCAGGATGAGCCTGCAGTTTACACACTCTGATCTTTTCAACTAGCTGGTGACAGCTAGTGTTGCCAGTCAGCATTCAGAAAGCTCCTAGACATGACAGGTAGCCAAAGGTAAACCACCATGCAGATGTAAAAGAAGGCAACAGCAGCGGGCCTGCCTGGGAACCTGGACCTTTGCCGTAGCTTTTGAGCAGCTCTTCAGTCCCCCAACCCACTCTGGGATATACCACCACCCCCACTTTTGGCAAGTTGGCTGTCATTGAGCTGTAAATACTGCAAGTTGACAGCATAAAAATAGCTGCAGCACAGGCTGGAAAACCTATCAGATGATGTCAAGGCGTGTTTTGAGCCCTCCCCTCCCCCCCACCACTTCCTTTCCTATGTCACTTTCTCATTACCTCACTGTCTCTAATTCTGAAAGTGCTTCTCCCTGCATCTTTTAGCTGCCAAAGTGAACTTTACACAGCAGCAAGAGCCAGATCAACCCCCAGCACATATATAAACTCTGCCACCCACCCCATTCCTTGGGATACAGCCAAGATGTCAGTTTGCCTTTCCCTGGAAACATGCACATGAAATCCGCGATCCCTATCTGCAAAACACAGGAGCGAGAAGAATCAGTTCAGCCCAAGGAATGCAATGCTGATCTGTATTTGATTAACTCCTTAGATAAGCACTTTCCAACCAGCCAGGCAAGTAAACATTGTGAGGTGTGGAGAGAAGACAGCAGGGATCCCCTATCCCCCTTTTCCCTTTCACCGAGTCTCTCAGCCCTTCCTGTCTCTCAGGCTCTGCAGACCTGAGGAGGAAGAAGAGGCAGAAGAGAGAAGCCAAAACCTTTGCTTTTTCCGTCTCTCCCCTCCCCAAACCAAAATGTCACTTGGTCAATGCTGCTGACCAAAGGTCATCTGCAAAGAGATGTAGCATTATTGCTACAAGGGCAGAAAAGAGGGGAAGGAGAGAGAGGAAGGGGAGATGTTAATTCACTTATGGTCCTCTTTCCTCCCTCTTTCCAGGACCTGTTGTACTGGGGATGCCAGAAGGTGATGAAGAGAAGGAAACAGTTCAGAAGACTACCCTACTCTAGATCATATCCAAATAAAAGCACATGCTCCTAATGTTACTACATGGAGTCAGTACACTCAGAATGTGTTGTCTACACAGCCAAAGAAAGTGATGCAAAGTTTAAAGACAAGTCAGTTAAATAAACTTTTTTTTTAAGTTGGATTTTCTTTTGAAAACGACTGGCAACAGTTCTGTCAATGCTGTCCTTTAGAAAGCTTCACATACACTCCTTGACTACAAAATGGTGTTGCCTATGTAGAGATTTCTATCCAAGAAAAGAAATGCAACTTCACGGTGGAGGGCAGGGGGAAAGGCAAGGGATTAAGAGAAAGAAGTTTTATAGCTAGTTCCCAAACAACTGCAGTCCACTGGGCATATGAGCCCAACAAAAACAAGCAAGCAAATTAAAAATACACATCCAAACACATTTTTTTTGTTATTTTTACCATTTGGGTTGATAAATTCTGATTAGATGCAAACACTGTCAGGTACCTCTTTATAGTTCAAAGCGACTAGCCCTTCTTCAAGTTACCACCCCCTGCTGAGCCCCCAGAACTAGTTGTATGAATGCTCTCACTCTGTTCCAGTGCAAAGTTAGAAAGATTAGCTCAAATTACCTTTGCTAAGCCAACGAGCTTCACAGTGAGAGCTCACACATAAAGTATGGCATCTCAAACGTGGGACGGGTACCTCTCTTAACTTAGAGCTGCTCCAGCTGGAATCACAACAGAATTCCCATATATTCTTTCAGTTCAGTTATTACCCATCTTGCTCTAAAATAATTACTTCAGAATAAAGGAAGTTTTAGTTCCCTGTTCTTCCCTAGGAGCAATAGTTTTCCTCTTATAAAAGAGTCAGTGGTTTCAAGCCATTGAAAGACAGTCACCCAAGATTCAACAAAGTTAAATTTGTTCTATCAGCCTTCTCACCTACAGTTGGATCTGCTAATTCACCCACATGCACCCCAAATAATTTTAACCACTCCAGGGGTAGGCAAATGTGCTCCCACACGTGCAGATGTTTATTTCCCCACTACCATCACCACACACGGGCAGGAACATCCAGAGATTGCAGAAGACTGACATGTAAGTATATACTGTACCCAGTAAAGAACACTGAGAACAAGAGACCAAACATTTCAAAACATTTCCTCTTGCAAATATTTCAGGCTTTGATTTAAACCACTATGAAAAAGTGAAAACAGAAAACCCAAATCATCTGGTTTTGCTCTCAAGAACAGAAAAAAAGAGGAAGTTCTGGCACATGAACACAACAAAGGGGGTTAATGAGCGGGACAGAGTAGAAAAGGAGGCAACTAGTATTTGTCTTAAAACAGCAATTTCTTCTTAGGAGGGAGTAACTGGGAAAAGGCAGGAGAGAGACACCCTTTCCCTCATGTTAAGGCATGTCTAAGAGTTTGAGAAGTTATGTCACTAATTCCTGTGGTTGTTGAACAGAAGATATCCCATACTTCTCCCTCCCACATCCTTTCAGCTTCTGGCCGTGAAAGGTTTCTTCTCCATCAAACCTTCCTGCTGCACAAAGGGGCTACCTGCAAACACTTGGAAAATGCAGTCTATTTTTAAACTACCTAAGCAAGAGAGGACCAGCCGGGCTGTACTCAATGTTCATGCACTACTTGTGAAGGGATTAGCAAACCCTTCACTTGCTTCGCAGTTTGTGCTAGCAGAATAGCTACTAGATGAAACTCTCACTACAGGATTGTGACTTTTGCCCAGAAAGCTACTGTTCCTTCTCCGAACACATCAGTTACATGGGCAATAACAACACTGTAGAGGTTCAATATGACAAGTATCCTTGGTTAATATGATACAGAATTTCAATCCCAGAATCTAGATTTTTGTTAAAATGTTTATTACCTTTTATGGTTGCAGAAGACTGCTTCCCAACTTGAAACAAGTATGCACTAATGGAGGTATAATTCTAAAAAGATTGTAAACCATCCCATTCATTCAATACGTTAGTAGCCAATGTTGATAATTTTGGACGTAGAGTTTCTTTGGCTGTTAACTTTCTAACTAAAAATGGTTTCAATGCTTTGTCAGTCAGGTAGTAGTAGAGGCTTGGATGAGGAAAAGCAGTAGAGGAGGTTTTATGATACTGCTAAGCCAACACAGTGGTTAGCTGCCAGAGGAAGGGCTGCTCTCCTCTTCCATTGTCACAGATGCTTATTTCATCCCACAGTAAAACACAGCTATTGTCAGGGTTATTTGAGACAGGAAATAATTTTGTCCTTACAAGGTAAAATTCAGTTCTTGCACTGCGAAAGATCTGTAAATCACCTCCATCACCAATTGCTCAAACTCCTCCCTTAGTGCCGAAACTCTCAGCTATCCTCTGGATAGATGCCAACCTCAAGGTTTCATAGCAGCTTTAACAACTGAATTTATGTTTCAAATATATAAATATATAGCCCATTCAAGTTTTAATCTTTAGCTATGGCACAAAATAAGTCTGAGACAATGTCAAGGCACACAAGTACTTAATTTCATGGAATGGACTGCACTGATACAGAGGAAAGGGCTTCCAAGATCCAGTATGAACTCATCTCCTCTCCACATGTGCAGACATTTTAGATCTTATGTGCATGAATCTCAAGATGGAGGAGATTTGGGATAGCTTTTACCTGAGTGCCACTAAATTATTCAGCTTTTGAGTAGCAGGGAAAATATCCTTGTTATGCTACAGTGGAAGGAGTCCTTTAATGCCTTCATTGCTTATCACTTCAGGAAGATGTGGTTTTGATGGTACTACTGTTCCTTCTCCAAAGATTACATTTTTAAGTAAATTGTATATTGCATTAATCAAACCTAAGGGTTATTTTCCTTCAAGCTGTTAAAGACAAACTCTTGGTATGAAACATACAGCTTTTCCTAGTTCGTACATCATTTGTACCTCTCCCCAATCATTTGGTCACAACACTCACAGGTACCAGACCAAAACATAGTGTTTTCCTCAAACAACCTGAACTCACCTAAAATATTCATGCTGTTCACGATAAATCCCATTTTTCAAGCACTTGAAATGAACCATGTCTGGATGGAAAAAATCTCACCAAAAACCAGGCTCAAGCAAGAAACAGTAGTTTTGCACAGAGAGAGCCATAAAGACAAGAGTTCCCTTCAGTAAAAACCAGGGTGAGCTACTTTGTGTTTACTGCTTGTGTAAATCTTCAGTGTAAGTTCACACGCACAGCAAATTGCCACAAAACCTAATAGTGTAGCTTTACATCCTAAATTTAGCCTGCACGTATCCATGTTCCAAACCTCTGCCTCAAAGACCTTTCCACATAGGTGAGACTGCAGTTTTTTAAGTGCCCATGATACTACCATCACTGGCAAAAGTTTAAGGCAGAAAAGATTTTAGAGAGGTAGGGAAAGTACAATAAAATACGGCCTGTGGTTTGATCTGACCCACGCAGTTACCCAAAAGAAACTGGGGGTGGGGGGAAAGAAGCAATGATACAGGCCTCCTTTTCAAGAAGCATGATTACTTTTAAAACAGATTTTATGTCATATCCAAAAGTTCTGTTAATCCTGGCCATGGAAGCAAAGGGAAAAGACCAGTAACCGTGAGGGTGTATGCTCTTCTGTTGCCACAGCAAAACCTGTCAAATCTTATGAATTTTAATCCCCAATTGGCTTAAAGGCATTGAAAGACATACAGCCTAAGTGCTTATAACTGTAAAGATAACTGTGCTTGGAACATTATGTTCTGATTCAGGCCTCAGCTTTCTGTTCTGCTTCCCTCCTCCTAAATTTCACCTGAAGCAATACGCGGAGAAGCCTCTTTGGTCATTATCTATCATCAGCTGTCTGGCACATCTTTAAGAACTTCCTTTGTCACTTTGGTATGAGTTACCAGAACTCATCAGTCACATCGTATTTACAGATTCTAGACAATTCAATTCTGTAAAAAACCCTTTGGTTTGATAAACTGGGGTGAAACAACTAAAGAGGTAACAGAGTTTGTGTGTAAGAACTGCAATTAGAAATCCCACTAATCCTGCCTTAGCTACTAAATCTATTTTATGAATACAGATTCAAGACAGGGAGAACTAAAATGGGGGCTGCGTAAAAGGTTGATGATCTAATTGAATAGACAAACATACAACTGAAAAAGATATGGTTTTTATATGCCTGACAGTTCTTATGATCTGACAGGACTTGGCTGCTCGCTCCCAATACATCTAACAGCTGGCTTAACAGAAGTCACTTACAAACAAACTCTTTAGAACAAAACCAATTTTAACAGTATGGACATTACCATATGCTTACTTTTGGCAGCCATGTAATAGCAGGCCCAGAAATTACTATAAACCTACAACTCCCTCCTATCAGAAAATATTTTTGCCAGAATGAGACAGCTATTGGATAAACCTGTCTTTAGGTTTGAGCTACACCATGGAGACACAGACGTGGTAGATGAGGGGAGAGCAGTCGACATTGTGGACCCTGAGCTCAGCCAGGCTTTTGAGACTGTCTCCTGTAAGATCCTCACAGAGAAATTGATGTAAGTATGGGCTGGATGATGAGAGAGTGAGGTGGATTGAAAACTGGCTGAATGGCTTGGCTCAGAGGGTGCACCATGTCAGAAGAGAGACATGGACATAATGGAGAAAGCCCAGCAAAGGGGCATGAAAACGATAAAGGGACTGGAACAGCTTGCCTATGAAAAGGCTGAAAGCTGGGACTGTTCAGCCT
>BJBW01005154.1:44251-126761 GCA_004320125.1 Scolopax mira
CAGCCTCAACCATTCTGTGATAGATGGGTAACAACCGGGGCTTGCTTGCCCATTCATAGACACATAACAACCTCAGAATAAAAACAAAACAAAAAACAATTCTGGGGAAATACATATATATTTAATATTCTCTACAGTGATATGTACTCTGGACCCTAAACAACCACCCACTTCTAATTTCACATATTTCTTAATTGCTGCTTGATGTTTTCTCTGTCCTACATTTACTGCTAAGACACTGCCGCTTTTTACTAATTCCATGATCTGGTGTTCAGCAGTTTTCTCATCTTACTGATAACTTCAGAGCTGAAATTGGTTCTCTTCCACCTAATTCAGTTTCACTAGTAAGTACAAACTGAGTGCTGTTACCCAAACCAGATTAAATAATCTAGCAACTTGCTCCACTTCTCATCATTCCATTAAGAAGAAGATTCAGAGTGTTAACTCAGTAACTGATCCAGCTCCAGTGTTTGGTTGTCTTTTAATGGCTTTATTTTCCAAAGTGAATTAGACTGCTGAATTAGACAAAAGAGTCCAGTTGTCCAATTTACATCCAAGCTAGCAGGGGCTAAGCAGCAGGTGCACTGAGCTGATAACGATGAAAAATGTTGGAATGAAGAGAAGTACAGCCCCTTTCCCTCCCTTCCATTAGTCATGACAAATCATTGGGTCAGTTCAAATCATTTCCTGTTATTTCACCCTTGAGTCAAGCTGCTTCATTTTAATTTCAATCTCTTTATCATGTGACAGAGCTGTCACATTTCTGTTTGGATATCCTGAAGATAATATACAGACACGTGCTGTGTAGATTGCCAGTGCATGTACAAAAATTCCAACATTCTGTGGACAAGACAGGATTATTCTTTGTACTATAAGCATACTATATAATTAATTTGCATTTTCAAGATATGTCAGATTTATTGTGATTAAGCTGCAGAAATGCTTGGGATTTCTGAATGTCCTCTGCCGTCTCAGTTACT
This sequence comes from Scolopax mira, assembly GCA_004320125.1. NCBI lineage: Eukaryota > Metazoa > Chordata > Aves > Charadriiformes > Scolopacidae > Scolopax > Scolopax mira. The sequence continues at coordinate 45,232 of BJBW01005154.1, forward strand.
GAGGCATAGCTGCAGCAGGGCAGCCAGACATTTGGAAATTCTGCACAAGTCTTAGAAGAACCCCATAGTCTGGAGGGATGGAAAGGTGGGGGGAGAAGCAGACAGTCTGGGAAAATTGGACATGCAGTAGTAATATGAAAGTTTACAGAGAGAGGCAGTATCTGTTACTAGATCAAACCTCTGGAAATAAGAGCTGCTACCGAAATTTAGGCCCCTAGATCTCCACAACCCACTCATGTTTAAGTCTCAAAACTCTTGTTCCAGAATGCTTTTTCAGGATGGGCTTCTGCTATCAGCATCTTGAAGCAATCGTGTTATACAAATAAAATTATTCACAGACAGCCTCCTTACACAAATTAGAGAAAACTACTTAAGTGTTTGACAATGTCAGAATTACAATCTTAGGACAGCCTTTCCCCATGCAGTCCTCCCACACTTTTCCGTCTCCTGCCCCCAATTCTTCTCCTCCTCCTCTAGTTAGTCACTGTTCTTCACTAAAGAACTAATTTTTCCCTCCTGCTCACTCTCCAAATTATTAGTTATTCAAAACTTTAAATCAAGCTCTGCAATCTCCTGTCCTAATTAAATCAAAGGAATAGAGTAGTTCGCATAAATAATATTGTCAAGATCTAGTTATAGCTTCTAGATTTTGCAGCAAAGTTTCCAGTCCTGCTTCAGGGCCAGAAGGTTAAACATTTCTCAATGACGCAGGCTCCCTTAGCGAGAGAGTGATGAGGAAGTGGTCCAAAAAACCTCATTCTTCCCAGGCACTAAATCAACAACCACAGCAAACAGTGAGTGCCTCTCTCCGAGGAAAACTGGGAGGAGTGGAACAGTCTCTTATTATAAGCAATCTTTTAGTCTGCCACCATCATGCAAAAGCCCAGTACAAAGAAGAAAAGAGAACAAAGCATAACAACAACAAAAAAAACCCTACAGAAATGAGATCGTGTGTAGTACATTTGAAGCTATATGAAAATCAAAGCGAAATTAAAAAACACCATAACTAAAAAAAACACACAACCACAAAACCCAATATAGAAGTTTAAGTTCGAATAGTGCATTTCTATTTACGAGTACTATTCTTTTCTGGCTCATTTAGGTTGCCAGTAACTTTCTAGCTTAAAAATTAAAGATGCTTTGACCTTTAAATGGGCTGAAATTTTCCTGCTTGAGAAACCACTTTTCATACACTACACTGTTCCAGACACTCACACATTAGTCTCTGGATTTTCAAGATATGACTAGTAACAGAGGTTTCTCCATAAGGGGTCTACTAATCTGGATCTTGTCCTTGCTTAGTTTGAGGTGACATGGGGTCAGCACAGGCATACTGCAAAGTGTCTTCTGTTTATTTCAGCTTTCAGTTTGAAAGAACATTGAAGGCTCTAAGCCTTGGGAGAGTTTTGCAATATGTCAAGCTCAAGATACTTTCTGAAGAGCTTAAGCAAAAGTTTGGGGAGTTTTAATTTTTAACTGGTGGTACCTCAGTGTCAGATAGTAACATTAATAAATCAAATCTACTCTGTTATTAAAAGGCATATATTTCATTTGAGTTGACATCAGTGAATGCAAAATACAAATCTCAAATATTGAAAGACATAGACAAGGAAAACCAGCTTCAATCAGAGTATCTCCATCAGAAAAAAAAAAAAAGGAAAGGAAAAAATATAATCTGAAAGTCACTTATTGTTACAGGCTCATCAAGCCAGCTTGTGTTTCACTGGAAGCTGCATCTTCTTTATTTGGGATACACTCATTTCTGAGAAAAAACAATCACAGCAAAGAAAATGGAAAAGACTACAAAGAACCATAAATACATTTCTCAACCTACTTCTCACACTGGATAATTAAATAGGTTCCTAACCTGCTGGGATTCCAATGCATAATGCCTAGGAAGTATCGTTAACATTACTTAGAGGATTTGATTTAAAATAAGCATCAGAAAAGAAAGACACAAAAAAGTATTCAGCAGGTCATATTAGCAGGTATTATTTTAGCACTTGCCTACTTCAGGATATTGTACGTGGATGCAGCTTCTTCTAGTGAAAATATTTTACCTGCATTAAGGTTTGTATCAATTTAACTTCAAAAAGCTATTTGGATGAAAAGATATGATACACAAGCACATTTAATATTAAAAGCCACAAGATTTTTAACCAGAGAGAGAAATTCCAGGACAGCTTTCCAGTATGAGTTGCTAGAGAATGAGAAATCTAGCACTTTTTAAAATGGTGCTTGATAAAATTATGAAGGGGAGTATATGACCTGATTACTTGCAACAGCAGGGGAGTGGGCTCTGTGACCCTGAAGGATAATCCCAGTTCTGTTTCTTCATGGCACCTTACCTACTTAAACTATTGCTAAATTATACAATGTTCTTAAAGCACACTAAGGTTAATTACAAAAGAGAGCTGCACCAATGTAATCAAACTACTTTCCTATATTGATTCTATTAGAAAAATTCTCTTGACAAGAAATTGAGGGGAGAGGGGGTAGTATTTCTTCCAGTAAGATTAAGATTCTGGTTTCAACTCCACAAAAAGGGTTCATGTTCACTTAGTCACAAATGAAAAAAAAAAAATTGAAGACCTCTTCAAGATAACCAGCTGAGGTTTCTCCAGTTGAAAAGACAATTTGAAAGAAATGTCAGTCTCTTCTTGGAAGAGCCCAAAGGTCAGAACAGCAGAGGGTGCTCTAAGTCTGTACTGACGTGCCATCAGCTCAGCAACAAGGAGCATCCAGGTATGACACGAAGCTGAAGGTTACCTCAGGTTTTGGGGTTTGATTTTTGGTGGCATTTTTTGTTTGGGTTTTATGGCAGTTTTTTGTGCTGCAGGAGTCATTTGAAGCTAGTAAAATCAGATGGCAAACAGTTAAATGTTAATATTTATCTATGTCAGTTTCCACAGACCATCAAACAAGACATTCATCAATAACATCAGAGAAATTTCCAAAACATTAACAGGTACCTGTACTCCCCACCACTGATCTATACAGCTCTGGGCATACATTACAGACTGATTCATACCAATACTTACTTAGCTATAAAAATATTCATATTTTAATGCCTATACTCAAAATGTAGACTGGACATGCATCCCATTATTACAAAAAATAATAATCCTGAATCTAAACCCTAATGTAAATTTCTGGTATCACACAGGAAGGGAAACTTGAGCATTTTGTTAAACATTAGTCATCTCTTAAATCTGGCAAACACTGGATAGCAAGGAGTAACCAGGTAACTGGGAGACAGAACAGATATGTCTGCACTGTATCCCTTTAGGCAAAGCATGTGTGGTGTAATCATCATTCCTGTTTAGAGAGAGCCAGCATAACACATGTTCAGATATTAATCCAGAACTTAAATTAGTGGCAGGCCACAAAGATGACTATGATCAGTATGAGCCACAAAGATAACAATGATCAGTCTAAGCCTATTTAAATACTCATTAAGTCATTTTTATACAATCATGCTTAAGACCCCAAATAAGAAGCTGATTTCAATAATGCTTTCTTACTTCATTTTGCTCATGCACTTGAACTATGTTCTTAAAGAAAGGTTGATTAATATTCATCATGTAAACGAATGGGTAACTTACAGAATATGATGACAGCAATTAAATAGGGCCATTATACATAATGCATTAATTTCCCAGCAAGGAAGATTCTGCTTTGATTAAAGTTACAGCATATAGAACCTGACATGAGTTTTCATGCATTTTAAACTTTCATTTAGTTTTTAATAGCAATTGGTGAATGATACAAAAAAAAAAAAATGCAAGATGATAATAACAATCTCAGTATGTAGACTGGAAACTGGTTAAAATGCACACACACAGAGAGCCCTCCCTTAAAGTTATTTCTCCATAGTTACATTCTAAAGTAATCTGGACCCACAGCAAAGGTTAAGAAACAAAGTAGTCGGTGAATAATTGTTTTGTGTCTACCACATCTTTACTGTTTTAGAACAAATACAGCCTCTGTGTGTCCTTGCAAGTTCATCTTAGTTCACAGAAGGGATAAAGACCAAAAGCTGCATGGGTGTTTTTTTGCTACTCCATCTTTCTCAACCTGTAGTGTAGCATTCGCTACATAAAGTGAATGAACAGAGTATTTTCAAAGCAGATACAGAAAAAATGATTATTTTTAAAAGGTAACTTAGCACTTCAACAAATACTTACTCCAGGTTTTAAACAAGAAACTCTTGAAATCTATTAAATTTTAAGTTAAATGGGTACTGCTCAACCAAGTGGGCTGTAATTCTTGACCAAAAAAAAAAAAAAGGCAGCCATCCTTTACATTTAGTTTCAATACAATCCTTTTAACTCTAGTTTGGCTAACAAAACAGCACTGTGATTTGATTACCCAATAGTTAATCACAGGGATAAAAGGCAGCAAAAGGTTATGTTCAAATCTTTCATGAATGGAATAACTCAGCAATATGCAGCTTACAGTTGTGCACTCCTCACTCCATGTCTTATACCAGCCAACTCAGAACTTCATGCAGTTAGTAGCTCTGGCATAAAAATTTCCATATTTAAAGCTGACTTCAGGAACGTCCCATTTGCTGCTTCGGAAAGAATTCCCCACTGCATGATGACGATGAAGCTCACATAACTTTGTTCTGTCTTTGGATCACATGCAGGATTCTGGTTAAAAGCCAGTGAAGAGTCGTTTTATCACTACTGGGAATATACACATCTGAGGGAACTGTACCGGCAACCAGGGAGCTCTTTACACTCCCCTGCAACTTGCTACCTAGATACAAAAGGGTACATTTCCAAATGCCACGGATTACAAACTGAAATCAAAAGTTCTATTTTTAAAGTGGTGATGATGCAAACTATAAAGCTAGGAATGTTTTCCCCTCGCCTCCACTCTTCATCCAAAATCCAGATTTGCATTGATTCAAGAACTCACTGCAATCTCGAAATTCCAAGTGGGGGAAAGAAGAAAAAGAAAGAAAGAAAAAAAACCCCATCATTTTAAGTTCTACTATTCAAGCAAAATTAAATGCCAAAAACTAGAGGAAAAGATTCACAACTACAAAAATCTCTTACTAGGAAATTAAAACAACAGTAAGGAAAAAAATCTTACTAACAGGGACTTGAAAAAGACAAAGTTAAATTAGAAGTCATTTTAGTGCATGAATGAGAGGTTATTCTTATGAGCACCAACAGCCAACACTGGATTTAAACTTTACTTAAGACAGGAAAGAGAGAGCCAACAAAAAAACCTGCAGCTTTGACATTTGTCGCTCCTGAAAGAGCTGAAGAGGGGGACACCTCCCTTCTATGAATACACAGACATGCTGTCCCCTTTCTGCCCATTAAAAGTAGTTTAGCTGACATGTCTCAAGCACATCAACCTAAATACTTTAAAGAGGGAAGAGAAAGAGCCTGGGAGCTGAGTTCTGAAAGGACTGTGATTTTGAAAGAATAAATGGGATCAGCACCGGTTTGTCCTAAATTGAGTTTAATATATCCTTAATCAGATAAAGTAGCTCAAAAATGCAACTTTTCCCACGGAAATTAATGAAGTTTTATATTTGATTCAAACTTACACTAATTTTCAGATGAAATGACTGTTTCTTTTTCAGAACCAGTTGGATACAAAGCAAATTAGACCAGAGAAGTCAAGTTTTATTATCCACTATAGAGAACTGAATTATTCTGATGGTCAGTTACAGTGCTGACTCTAAAACAACACTTCTTTTGTTCTCTACATATGCATGCAAAAATACTATTGTTCATCTACACTGCAGTTCTAACAGTTTAGAACAACACATTTCTGCTTGATGTCTAATACAGTCTATGATTTTTTTCAGCAGATCAGTGGAACAATGTATCAAAATCCAAAGATGCTATCGAATAGATTACTCTACCTTGAAGAGGGTTTTTTTCCTTCAGTATACTCACAGAAAGAAATTAAGATTACATGGAGACAGTTACTTAGTTGCAACAGGTACCAAGACAGTTCAAACAACAATATAGTGCATATAAACAAATCAATGCTACCCAGAATAGCAAATGAAGAGATTATAGGTAAAGCAAAATTCATAACAAATGGAATTCATTAACAAAACTAGCCATTTGGCCAACTGCTAGCCTCCATTAATGCACTGTTAGACTCTAAGTGACCTTAAGTAGCCATAACTCTTATCTATCCACATAAAACATCTGCAAAAGATGATCTTTTAGATTAGACATTAGGAATAAGTTCTTTACTGTGAGGGTGGTGGAACAGGTTGCCCAGGGAGGTGGTTGAGGCCCCTTCTCTGGAGACATTCAAGGTGAGGCTCGACAAGACCCTGGAAAACCTGATTTAGTTGGGGGTGTTCCTGTGACCACAGTGGGGTCAGACTAGATGGCCTTTAAAGGTCCCTTCCGGCCCAGATGATTCTACAATTCTGAAATTTAGGGTTTAGCCATCTCTCTGACTGCACCTCTGTATGGGTACTGCACACAAATTTCTACTCAGCAACCTGCTAGAAGTCACAAAAATAAACTCATGAACAATAAGAACTAAATTTAAAAAAAAAAAGTTTTATCATTTTCAAAAGTTTGTATTTGCCATTTATGCACAAAATTTTGCATATAGCAACTAGCAGCACACCCAAGACTCCTGAGATTTCCCTAACTTGCATGAGTCCCTCAAAGGGCTGTTCAAAAAGTTTTAGGCATTACTAGATTGTAGATTGTGTCAGAAAAAAGTATTATTTTAGCATTCTTCCTTTTTCATAAAAAAGATAAAAGAAAAAAAAATATTCATGACTCATTGTTTCAATGGGCCAAACAGCCTGTTACAGAGCAAAGCCAGGTCATATCAACAAACTATTCAGTCCATATCTTGACTGAACAGTGACCAACAGCAAAAGAATTTGCAAGATCCCCATATGGGATAATTAGGTAGTGACCTGAATAACACAAAGGCTTCAGGGGAACAAAAAAAAGGGGCTACATACGGAGATTAGGTTCAAGTAGATAATGGGAAGAAAACAGCAAGCTTTTGGAATCAGCAAATAAATATAAAGAAAACAAATGAGTCAGATGCTGAGACAGCCATGACAGCAAAAAGGACCGAGTGACTCTTGAAGTAAAAAGCTAATGAGGGAGCTCCCTCTGCTAAGAGCTTGATATAAATAGATCTGCACATCAGCTTCATTTTCAACAGAATGAAAACACACAAACTATCACAGGGCTGGTTCCAAAACTTTATTCTTGTATATGAATGCAGAATTTCACCTCGCTGTATACGACCACTTTTTGAATGACTAGATCAGTAATACTACAGTTCTTCAAACAAGTTCAGTAGTCCAATGAGATGTCAAACAGTTACGCTTCTGCTCTCATTTTTGCATTTTTTCCCTGCCTTTTTGAAATGTATTTTCAGCATGATTTTCACTTTTACTTTTTCTTCTTCAGCCCTCATCACTTGTAGTGATTTTTTTTACTCTCCCCTTTTTCATTTTGACAGGCATGTTTACTTTTTTTCTGGTTAATACAACATGCACCTCACTAGTCATATTGTTTCTGCTTTGTGTTTTGTGCTGAAGAGATAGCCCCTCCCTGCTTAAGTTATTCTGCTCCCAGAATAGTAAAGCTGTATTCTCCTCAGTTCTTTCTCTAAGATGTTATGAATATTTTCTCGTCTTTAGCATCAAAACTGTTGCTTTTTATATGCCCACCAACATGGAATACAAACATACAACTACAGCTTCAGATACTGAATGAACTTCTTGAATGGACTCCTATTAGACCAAGCATTAAATAAGCATAGCTTGCATACTTTGAGAACTTTTCATCTGGGGAGTGCAAGGTATGTAAGCTTTATCAGGATAATTTATTTACCCAACTTAGATCATGATTCTCCTACTTCTTCAATGGCTGTTCAGAAACCTTGATGAGTTGACTGGGACAATTGTTTCCAGCTTTTATCTTTCCAGTAGGGCTTCTGGAGATTAACATCAGGACCAAGAAGCCTTGAGAAGTTAAGTCGTTCCTCATTAGATTATTCTAGCTCTCAACAGAAAAGAGATCCAAATTCAGTCTCTAAAAAGTCTCAAGTAGTTTGCCCAACACACAACTTAATTACCTCACTAAGCCAAATAACAGTAGCCAACAACAGTAGCTGAAGACACTACATCTTTTTTTTTAAAGAAAAAAAAACCTATTGAACAATTTGGTCTCAGCATCAAATAGACGTTTTCCTTATCTAGGAGCTTGTAATACGCTTCCGTTATTCAAGACGGATCTTTAAAATTTGCTATGCACATGGTTCCATCCTGTTGTCATACTTGATTTCACCACCAATCTTGCGAATCCGTTTGCATAAACATACCCCTGCTTCTTTCTTAATATTTTTCCAACAGCGGTTGATCCAGGAGAAAAGAGAGCTGCCACTGATGGAAGAGGTGCAATAAATCTGTATCCCTCATTAGGTAAGCTAAGCTCGTTGGGAAATTGCCTCAACATTACAGAATGCCACTTCATAATTTAGGACTAGGGCTAGCTGACTTAAGCAAAAGCTACACACAACTACTCTTTAGTGGGAGAATCTCTCACTCCAAGAATTAAACGAAAGCCTCAGGAGTTTTCATAATTTGGAAGAAATGAGAAACACAGCCACAAATAAACTTTTTTTAAAAAGTAATAGTAATATTAAAAGCTGTTTCCCTAATTTTAACAAGTCTTACTTTACTCTGTGAGTTTCCCCAGAATATCATGCACACATTCAATGAAATGTAAATTCCATGGTCCGTCCTTGTTGGCAAAAACCATTATCAGAATTAGAAAATCTATTAGCAACAAAGCACATTGATGTAAACTTTTTTTTCAGTCCTTTACATAACAACTGTCATATGAAGAAAAAAAATAACTTATTTACAACAAATATTAGATATTGTCTTGCCATACACATCCTGTTCAATACCAAATACCTTGCTAATGTCTAAATCTTACCTCCAAAATTCACAGACTGCAAGACTATGACTAGAGGAATAATGTATTCTGTCCAAACACCCTTCTGAATGGAGACAAAAACTATGTATTCCATGTAAGATGCAGCCCTGCTGTAACGCCTCTCTTGCCTTTCCTATCTACAAGAAGAGGTGGAAAAAACTACCTTGGTTCTCTAAACAACAAAGAAGACAATCGTATGTCAGAACTATAAAATTAAAGTCATATAGGATCTTTATAGACATACACAGTCTTCACAGATCATTTACTAAACATAAGATTCTAAGTTAGGGAAATTCACCACAAATTCAGAAAAAAAACCCCCAGCAATTTATGAAACAAATTACATTAAATTATGAAGTTATTGTCTCTTTACAAGTCAGTACTTGAGGAAAAGAAAAGGCATTTAACTTTCAGAAACGAGTCTCTCTTGACACTTTTGGCATTACATGTGTGCTGCTTTTCAGGCAACGCTCTACAAGACATTCAGAGTACACAAATGCAAACGCAATCTCCTAGGATACTACTAGTTTGCAGTGGGATCTTACCAAGGTCATAGTCAGACTCTGTTCCCATCCATAGAACAGCAGACATTTATATCTATATATATATTTGTTAAATTTCATGACTACAGGATGTTCTAAAGCCTCAGATAAAAATGCTCTACGAAGTACGTCATCCTGTCATTAAACAGATAACTCTCACCCTAGCACGTCTTACGCGTCACAAATGTAACTCAGTAGATATCTAAAAGGTAAGCATATTATCACAAAAAGCCCACAGTATTTAGGACTAAATCATGTAAAGACAGTATCATTTTCATTCTCAAGGAAACAGTCTTCCAAGACATAAAATAGGCATTGAGAAGTTTCAAAGCAGGTTTTTCCCCCAAAATATGCTACTTTAAAATCTCTCCAAAGTATCGAGAATACAATTCATCAAAAAATAATTAACAATAAACCACACAAAAAGCTAAACCTAGGACATTTATTTAGAACTAGTTCTAGATTTGACTGGTGTTTTTGAATTTTCATGAGGCACTTAAATTTAACACCGGGGACAAACAAATGAAGAACAGAAAGATAATTTTATCTCTGATGAAGCACTAAAATGAACAGCACTTAACATCCAACTAGTATCCATCTGCAACCTGCACATGAAGTTACCACAGAGATCAAATTTGTCTTAACTCAAAGTCACATAGCCCCCTATATAGTTCAGTGACCCTAAATCACTGGCAAAATTTGCTCATGGCAGATGTTTGGGGTAATACCTGATTGGAGTGTTGTCATCTGCATTTCTGGTTCCAGAAGTGTCATATTGATCCTTTTCTCAACAGTTACAATCCCTTAGAGGCCTTTCATTAGAAATAGACAGATAAAGATATAAAAAAAGATATATTTTTATATTAAAAAAAATCCAAGAGGCTGTCTCAACTTTAATCTTGTTTAGAACTTGAAAAAAATTCCCATCTTTATACGATGAAAACTGACCCTACTGTAAAAACTCAGTCTTTAAACATGCAGTTCTCTGCTTATTCACTACAGACAAGTTGGAACAGCCCAGAACCAAATTACTGCCAGGAGAAAAATGAATACTCAAAGGGGAAAGCAAGATGTGTCTTTGCAGAAGTAAGGCCTGCCCCTTGATGCTCTGCAAGTAAAAGGGAGGGGGGAGGAAGGGGTCAGAGACACTACAACTGGCAGTTTTTTCCCCTTTTAAAAAAGAAGGATGACGTCTTGAGTAGACTTTCAATCCCCTAAGGGGCTCTGCTGATGAGGCAATTTCATTCCAAGGACAAGGAGACCCAGTGTTAACATAAACATGCAGACATCCTCAACTTTGAAACATCATGGTCAAAAACATATACATCCTGCTGATAAATCAGTTACTTTTCTTCAATCCTTACAAGTCCTTCTTCTTAATAATTGTATTATTGCACTATCCCTATCCCTGCAACTCCCCTTGCAGACTACCAAATCTGAGCTACTGTAACCAAGGATTGGAACTTCTTCCAAAGAGATGGTAGCTTCTGTTTCTTAAAAACAAACAAAATGCCCTTTCAGCTTCAGAATTTCCAATCATGGATCACACCCTCCATCCAACCTGTCTAGAGGTTAAAAAAAAAAAAGCGCCTTGTTTCCCACATCCAGATGATTAGTTTTGAATTATTTGGGATAGTGGATGAAACTTTTATCGTCAAATGTTTCTTGAGTAACAGATAAAAATAGAATTAAGTCTTTCCTTACTAGATTATTCTAGCTCCCAACAGAAAGGAAATTCAATTTCAGTCTCTAAAGAGTCTCAAGTAATTTGCCCAACAGATAGTTTAATTATCTTAACAAACTAATTTCCAACATTTCTGTCCCCAGAGCAGCTTTCCCTTATTCCCCATCTTTCGCCAAGACTCATCATTATTTCTCATTAGGTCATGTAAGTAAGTAACTGCATATATATTTGCACTAAACCCAAATACATTGAGCTCTGCATCAAAGATACAGACCAATGTTTAGATTTAAAATCCCTTTGTAGCAAGTCAGAATCCCTCTCTTGCCACAATAGTATTTATGAAGATGAGTAACTGGGTGTTCAAACTTGCTTCAGTGCTGTATTCTGACCCCTCTGATCTTAAATAACTTCAGGGCTTCTCTAGTACTCGGATGCAAGAACTCCCCAACAGCTGCTCCACAGCTGAGATAAGAGCACGGTAGGTTTTAGCAACCCATCTTCCTTCCCCCACACAAACACATCTGGGGCTTCAGAGGAGGCAGCAGAAACTCATTCGACAGCTTTAAGCAATACAGGAAAATCCCTTACCAGGATGATATTGTAGTATTTATCTGATTTCCATACTCATCAGAACAGTAGAGTGTTTCAAAAGGACAAGAATCAGTTCATTTGGGCTTCTCTCATACTCAAACACCACCTGTGTAGTCCTAAATTTGCAGCCAGACTAGGCAAAAATTGCAAGTCAAAATGTTCATTCTTGCTCTGCAATCCTTATGGAAAGGAACCACAGTGGTGCATTTAGAGACACTAGTGACAGAAATGTCACTGTAACACCTACCCTGAATATCTATATTCATCATAAGGAAAGGAAACCATCAACTTCCAGCAGAATGTATACTTATTTCTGTGATAATACATGGAAATATAATGGGAAGCAGTACGAGCAAGGGGGAGAGGAACTTTTTCTTACAGTGTCCAGGAACATCACCTTAAGTCTCTGAAGTACATACACATGCACTGTCAGTGACCACAAACAGACAGATGAAATGTAAAGCACTAACCAGGATGTTGCTTATTTGACCAGCAAGGAAGATGAAGATTGCACTACAGACCGTCTTCAGGCAGAGTTTCCTTCATTATGCTTTGTGGTAATGTATGATTGTGGCAGAGGGAGTTACAGCCTGCAGAAGTGGCTGATAGTGTCCCAGTATAAATGAATTACAGAAAACTTTTTCATGAGGAAAGCCACACATTACAGAAGCAGGCTATCACCCAGAGCTAGGATTCAGTTTGCTAAGTACTAGCAAATGACTATTGAGAAATGGTTTAATCTTTCTTGTGAAGAAGCCACCTGCTGTTTAAGCTGAACAGACTAAGAATCTTGCTGAACGGCATTCTCCCTTAAAAGAACCAGTCTTATTTTCCCCGTTACTACCCTTAATATTTAAAGCAGCAAAACCAGCAACAGAAGCTCTTACTCACAGACAGAACAGCTGCCCAGATCTGTGCCTGACATTTTTAACAAGCAGCTTAAATTCATGAAAAACAAATGGTTTTTTAAATAGCTATCAAATTATATGTCTAACATTCATCCATCAGCCCTGAACCTTGAAATCTCTGGGGCAAACTGAAATAAGAGAAAAACTGGAAAGTAGAAACAGAAGGGAGAGGAATATTGCAAATCAGTGACTGGGGAAGAGCATTACAATCTTGCTAACTCGATGAGGAACAAGCAAAAACTGTGTTGAGAGCTAACCTGTTAAAGCCACCACATTAACGCCTCTTTTAGCATGACTCCTTCCACTTCAACTATTCCCCCATCACTATTTAGAAGTTTGATTTAAGCATTTCACGAGATTACCACTTCTCAGCTGTTTAGTAGCTCTCATCGTAATAGGCCAGTCATTTCTACCACACTCTGAATCTCATAGCTCTATCAGAAACTTTCAGACAGCATGCTAAATTTATAGTCTCCTGGGACAGAAAGTCTCTTAACACAAATCTATCCAAGACAGACTGGTTGTTTTTATTTTAACAACCATTCCCCTTACTCACACACAAGAGAAAACAGCAAGCCTCACTGGAATGTGTGTGAAGGACAGATCAGAGAAAGCTATTTATTCTGCCTTGATCCTTTTTTTTACAATACAGATTTAATCTTCTTCACAAGTTCTGGATGAGGCAGTAACCACCACTTGGTAATTAAATGTAACTTCGAGTCACACAATTCCAGAAGTCATATATATACTAAAACAAAATTAAAAAAAAAAAAATTAAAAAAGGAAACTAATTTCAGAATAATCTCGTCTCTTTAAAACCATTTCTCAGGAACAAAAAACCACCCTGTTGATGAACAAACATGCCTAACTTCTTTTAAGAAGTCACAAGTCACAAACTGTTCTTTTAAAAAGTTAATATTATGACATGATTTTAAGAAAACACCGTCAATGTTATTAAAATCACAGTAGCAAGAAGACAGTTATAAAATCTGCAAAGTCACTGTAGTAAGTTGTATTTGAAATAAATCCTGAATTTGAGTGCATTCAGTATAATGACAGTCCACGATAGGAAAGAAGGGAAGGGAGACAGGAACATATAACCTAATAAAGGAGTTACAAAAGCAATCACCTACACAATTCTTTAAAATAAAACCATGTGCCCTAATAAACATTTAAAATGTTACTCCTCTTTTAACAGTAAATGGGAATAGACACTAAATCAGCTCAATTGGAGCCATTTGAAGAGTTCATCTCTCTAATCTCTAAATGAGTATAATCACCAATAGCTTATGTGGTAACAATTAATCCCATACTTTGTACAGTATTTGGTCTTTACAGTAACAGGACCACCTCCTAATACCTAAAGCACACGCCTGTTATATGACTTCAAGTCATACTGAAATTCCACAAATTCCAACTAGTCTCTTTCCCACCAGCACATATGGTACTTTGTAGAAGGCAGACAACCCAGATCAAGTAAACCCCAAAAACTGACAAGCTGGTACAAGTTTTGTCCAAACCTGTAATCATAAAATGCAACAGTTCATTCGAAAGAATGCTAAACTACCTCATCTTAAACAAGCCTACAGTGAGAAGAAACAAGGACTGCTGAAGGCTTCTAACACAATGCTGTTCATGACCTCTGGGAAAAGAGAACTATGAATTCATCTGGCAAAAATGGATCAAGAGAGAGGGTCAGTAAGATAGTAGAACAATTATCATCATTTCAAATGACAGTTAAATAGAAAGACAATTTTGATCAGAAATGATCAAACTGTATAACATTTGTATATTCATCATCTGTTTTTTTTCTTTCGTGTAATCACATTCTTCAGGGTCTTGCTTTAAATATGCCCTAAGGGTTGGGAAAAAGCTATCTTGGCATCTTAGTACAGGCGACTGAGAAAAATCAAGATACACTTAAGAGCTTCAGATAACTCTGTAATGACCTTTTTTTGACTTGTGTAGCAACAAATGAGTCAGTCACAGGTAATCTCTCATAGTTATAGAAAGTTGAGACTTTGATGAACATGGATAAAAAAGGAGGAATGTGAATTTTGGATAGAAAATTCACTGTGAAGCACAAAGACAAATTAAATAACTACAGCTTAAATGTTCTGTTAAACCTGATGTCTGAATAGAACCTAATAATTGTGTCAAAATATTTTTCTAACATCTTACTACATAACGTTTCCTTCCACTGAAGAAGCATCATTTCCTATTTATCTGTTAGGCTCCAATACTTCATACATGTCCTTAACAGCTTTTATTACTGGGTCTAAACCAAAACAAGAAAACCCCCAGAAACTGTCTCTTTCTGTTCCCTAAAAGAAGAAAAAAAATCAAAAGGAACCCGCTGTCCTAGGACATATGGCAGCATGTGCAAACAGGACTGCACTCCCAGTTCTCCCATGGGATACATAATTCCATGATGCTGCACATGCCAAAGAAATGTCATTTTAACTCAGCTAATAGTTTATGGTTTAGAATCATGACCTGAAGTAAAGAATACATTACAAATCCATGGTTTTGGTTTTTTGGGGGTTGTTTTTTTTTTTTTTTTTTTTTAGAGAAACCTACAGATAAACAAAGTCTGCTATAAACAAAAGTTCCACAAAGGGTTAACCTGTTGGAAGTACTCAGCATAAGTAGTTAGTTCAGCTGTGAGTCAGCAATGCCTGTCTAGAACTGCAAACAGGAGACCCTTTGACACAGATAGTCAGCTTCCAGCAAGTCTCTTATTTACCATCTCCTCCCCTCCCACAGCCACTCGGCTTAAATCTCCCTCATACCTTGAATTTGGCAAGTTGTCACAGAAGCAGTTTCATTGCACTAGATAGGCTTCTACAACCACTTTGGAATGCTCAAATGTTTAAGCAGATTGCCATCTCAACTGACACATCATCACTAACGTGTTTTTTTTTAACATGTTTGAAGCCAAAGGCACATCAACAAAGGATTGGAGTATCTCCCTTATGAAGAAAGACTGAAGGAGCTAGGACTCTTTAGTCTGGAAAAGAGAAGGGTGAGGGGAGATCTTATCAATACTGATAAGTATCTGAAGGGTGGGTGGAAGGAGGGTTGAGGAGGGAGCCAGACTCTTTTCAGTGGTTGCCAGTGAGCGGATGAGGGGCAACGGGCACAAGTTAGAACATAGGAGGTTCCAGTCAAATATGAGAAAAAACTGTTTCACAGTGAGGGTGACAGAGCCCTGGAACAGGCTGCCCAGGGAGGTCGTGGAGTCCCCTTTGGAGATTTTCAAGACCTGCCTGGATGCAGTCCTGAGTGACATGCTCTAACGTGCTCTAGGCACTCCTGCTTTAGCAGGGAAGTTGGACTAGATGATCTCTATGCTCCCTTCCAACTCTAAAAAAACTTCAGTGAAAGATGCACCATATTAAAAAAAAAAAGGAGCTTTAACAAGCTCAACAGCTTTCAACAGCTGTGCAACCTCTACTCCAAGATAACTGAAAAGTTCCCATTTGAAGGAACAAGTTTACTAATTCAAAATACATGAGTTATGTTTCCCAACAGCTTGCTCAGCCAAGCCTCGTTTTATGCTGTGACAGTTTGCAGATAACCATATTTCAGCAGCACTTTTCTGTCTCACAATACTTTAATGAAGGTACACACAAACAACGCATAAAAACATACTGCAGCCTAGGAGAATAGAGCATTGTACACCTCTGAAGATAAGAAATATTCAGGTAGTCGAGATCAGGGACTTTGGACTTAGTGCCTTGTATGAAAAGCTGTACCTCTAGCAGTAAAATTCCCACTGTTGTGCTGAGCCCTGATAAAGAAGGAACCCACCACCTAATGACTCATTTCCGGGAATATCCTACTTTTCTTTGGCAAAAGGTATGGGCAAACACTTTGTAAACCCAACCCTTTCCAGTCGAGCAGATTTGCAGCCAACAATGATACAGTTTCAAGACTCAGTCCATATTAAAATCATTCTGATCAAGGAAAACTATCTATTTCGGTAAAATATTCCCTAGATACTGATTCTTAAACAACTGAATCATATAAAGACTCTTTCATTTCTGTAACAGAATATCCCTTCCTCTGATCCTAACAAATGCTATTGTGTCCTACTTGTATCTATTCAACTTGTGCTGCTAGGAGTTTTGTTTTCCTAATAAGGTACTCTTATACTTTCCAAATAGTACTATCCCTTTCTCTGTCCCATCAAGATTAAACTGCTTCTTCCCAATTCAGGGAACTCTTAATCAGGTCCTAATCACTAGGAAGAGAAAAATCCTGCCTCCAGTAAATTCACAATGTCACCTTCAGGTGACCAGCTGTCAGGTTTGGGAAACAAAGGCTCATACATTTGTCCCATGCTGTCTTCAACCCCTCTACCACCTTCAAAACTACCAGAGGTAAATTTCATTTGAGATCTCTCCTTGCCTTCATAACCATGAAATGGACAAGTCTGACAGTATGCATTGAGGTCACAGTCTACCATGCTAACGAGTATTCCACTTTCTTCTCTTTTATTTACCATCACCAACAATTTTATCTTATACTTAGAAGACTGCAAATAATAAGATTTTTGTTCTGTTTCTGCAGTTTCTAGTGTCTCTATTTTGAAGGCCTGTAAAAATGGCTATAATCACATAATGATGGTGTGATTATAGAACATAATCTACATGAATGAGGAAACACTTTTTATCTTCTGAAAGAACAGTATTTTGGGTTGAAGTTAATTAATTCTTCCAACGAGCAAAACATTGATACACTGTTCAGAGAAGGGCATCCTCAGTTTCTGGAGGTAAAGCACCAGGAACATCAAGTGAAGCATCCCTCCAATCCAAATTACTGCCCTATGGTTCACGTATTCTAAATCACTTTATCATAAGCATTATGTTCTGGGTATAAAGCCACTCCAAATCTCCCCAGTGTTTCCAATATGTTGTGCCATTGCAGCTATACCTAATATATATAATGCCCAACACTATAAGACACCAAGGACTCAACCACAATCAAATCCATAGTATCTTGCATGCAAAGTTGATAGCATGAATTCAGACTCCAGCAAGACCTTCATATTGCCAAGAGCCACCAACATATACACCAGAGAGTAGAGTAAAGGGAAATCACCAAAACAAATTTATAAACAGAAGCCACTGATTATCAGTTTCATTTCTCACAGGACAGGGCTCAGTATGGCTTTTGTGTCAGCCTGGTGACCCTGAGCTTCAGACAGTTCACGTTCTTCCAAAACCAGGAATTCTGGTCACCAATTGACCCTGTATTTTGCCAGTCCACTGTCACTCATCAAGTGGTCAGAGGGATTCATACCACAGTTTTCCAAAAACGACTTGCAGATTGAGAAACATAGGCAGACATTCTCACTCCAGGATTAGAAGGCCTACTGGGATATTTTACTTTTAACTCTAGATCTTGTTCTTACTTCTAACAAGGCTGACAGAACTTTTCAGACATTTTCAGTGAGAGAAGTACACCCTTGGCAAGTGCAGACCAAGGTGGCAAAGAAATTTACAGACTGAAGTACTTCAGACAGTAGTCTGAAGATGAGCTAGAACTTTCTTTGACTGACTTATCTCAGCTTTGAGCAACCTTTAGTCACCACAAAGGACATGGAAGTTGTTCCTGGTATTCACCCAAGACAAAAATCAAAAACATTTATCGCTGGAGCTCTCTGGAACTTCCACATCAATCCTTCACGTCAAACAATGTAAGTCAGTTTTGTCAAATCTAGACTATTAGTTCTTGATACAAATAAAATATTGTAAGAAGTAATAAGAAGCAGCCCTGTCATCAGAAGACATGCTATGACAACACCACACTACTTCCTTGGTGAGGACATACTACATGAGAGAACTGTACCACTTACCATTCTTCCTTTCACTGAGAGGAGGAAGGTTGGGGTTTCGGCCATGATGGAGGTTGAGGGTCAGCTCGGGCTGCAAGGAGAGCTCCTGCAGCTCATTGGCAACAGCTTCGCTCTGAGGGCTGGGGGCCGCCGAAAGCGACACCAGCACCGGCTCATCATCATTTTCGCCAGCCCCTCCTCCGTCCAGCCCATTTCCAGCAATGACGGAAGGGGGCAGGCACACCACACCGGAGAAATCCACTTTGGCTTTCGTGATGGCAACCTGAAAGACAAACCAAAAATAAATAAGAAAGGGAAATGTCACACTGTCTAAACCCATATATCCGGTTCATCATGGTGTCTCCAAATTCTAGAGGAACGGTTTTTAGCACAGTGTTTGTGCTATCATCATCAATTCAAATCCAACTAGTGATTGAACCTTGCTAAACCCAGCAGTTTATAAACTTGCAGCATCACCACAGAAACTCACAATGAAACTAAGATTATTATCATTTTCTTAAAAAGTACGAGAACGTTCTCAACTTCTGGTATTTCAGGAACCCAATCTTGAGAAAACATGGACTGAGTTGTTCCATTGAAGTCAGCCTATCTAGAAACTTGCTGAACTCTTAATAACTCTCCTTTTATACCAACAATGGTGTTTTAACAGGACAACTGTCAATTGGTAAAGTGACCTTTCATAATAAACCTGGAAGAACAGCCGAGTACCAAAAATGAGGATTTTCAAATAAAATCATTTGCATTTCAAAAGAATAGTTTCACTTGCCCCATTCTCTCTTCCCTGCTATCAAGGAAAACGAATGCAAACAAAATACTCACATAAAGCAAACAAAAAAGCTTTCCTGCCTAAAACCTCAGCTACAGTAACTGAAGTGTGCAATGTATAAAGGGCTTTAATGGAAAAAGCAATTTTTAAATGTTTCAAGATATTCCCATAATTCTTTAAATAAGTGTTTAAAAGCCACCACTATGTTAAAATTAAAATTATTTTATGTTCAGCAATTTAAACAGAAACAAACCAGCTGGAAGTCTCCAGTGAAATGGTTATTGTGTCAACACTTAAACAATAACGGACGTTATACAAGGGCAATCATATTTGGTTCTGATTAATGAAGAAGGAAGTCTACTGCTTCTAAGTATGCTGCTATATCAACCAGTCTAAACTCAGAAGACTACCACCACATAACTGCTGCACTGCAGTAATTTATCAAGCAAAAGACATTTCCAGAGGCCAACCTTCATCTTCAAAAAGATGAAGGTAAAACAAACTGCAAAGAAGCAAAGTAAAAACCATCAGGATAATCCTCCAGAAATCAAACAGCAAAATGTAAGCTTGGAGCAACATTTTTAACAATACTTTTTTTATTAAGTATTCCCCACTTAGCACTTAAAATTAACCTGAATATGTGATAACATTCAACACATTAATAGCTGATAAAGTAGCTCAAATGGTTGTTTTCCCCACTTCCATTTCAGTTTTTCACTTGAGCTGATTAGTAATGTTTGCTCCGTAATACCCAGAACAAAGTTATTAAGTGGCAGTATATTTGTTTTAAAAAGTTATTCAGGTTATATTCAAGGCACCAATAAGAATTACTGGTAACAAACGCACACTATTTCATCTTTGTTGTCATACATTCATTCCCAGGAACCTATGGCATGATCTGAAAAGAAAGTAAAAGAAGGGTGGAGGAAAAAAAAAGAAAGCAACAAAAACCACCAACCGAAGCTGGTGCTTGTTGTAACAAAACAAAGGAGACTGAGCCAAACCTCACTGCTATATGAAGTATTTGCTTTTACTTCAGTTACAATTTGGCTAGAAAGTGTCTATCCCTTCCTTGATACATTTCCCATCCAAAGCAAACATCGCTCATGTCCATTTGAGAGCAAATGGTAAAGAGAAAAAAATGCCACTGTGCCCTTCTGCTCTTTATAATGTATACAGAAAGCCTGGAAACACACACCCTTAAGCCACGGATTTAGAATAACACTAAAATAATCCTTGCAAAAGCTGGAAAGAGTTAAATCATGACCAATGTAATTGGAGTCGGGCCCTGTCCCTGTAGCAATGGGAGGCCTGTGGAAAGGGGCTAAAATGAAGAGTAAATCTCTCCGTGAGGAGGCTGCTGGCAAGGACTGCTGCCACCTTCTTAGAGGAGCCAAAGCCAATTTGCTTTATTGAAAGAGATGTACTGGAAACATCACTGGAGACTTTGCCTAGTACCATGTAATGGTTAGGTCAGACCATACGGGAAGACAAGTGCAGCCAGGCCTGAATCCACAAACAGGTGACAGACATATCCAACACCCACCCAGCAAGGATTTGGCATAGCAGAAGACTCGACTTTCTCCCTCAATCCATCCTAGAGAAGAAAGAGTTCTTTCCTCTTCCCGTGTGGGGAAAAAAAAACTTGACCTGTCTCAAAAAGTCAGATCCACTTCAACTAGGAAGACAGCAGGAACCTAGGAACTTTTGACATGCTGGGCTTTCTTTTAAACAGGAGTTGGTAATCTGAAATCACATTTCTAACACCACTTTGACAACAGTGTTGTAAAACAGAATCTATTTTCCTAATCTAGGTATATGCACATTAGCCAGTCCAGAAGCCATCTCCTCTACATAAAAGCACAGCACTAAGCTACAGTAAAAGCAGTTTAGCTCAGCCAGCCACAATGTACATCAGAGCAAGAGAACAGTGCTCCCACACCAGCTTGCTACGATTCCGTGAAACCATACCAAGCGGTGGTAATTGGCACTAGGATTATCAATCAGAATTTCTCCAGTAAATTGTCCAATGGAACTTCAGCCCAGGGGATGGTTTATCACTAGAGTTGTACCTGAATCCGCAGGTTTCTTAAGTTACATGACAACACAGAAGGAAGGTATCTTCTTCTTAATCCTAGTTGGCACATCACTCAGTGTTTGTCCCACATCACAAACCTTGCCTTGACACTCATTCTTGCCCTGCCACTACGTCCTGCATTGTGCCAGCTGTGCTGCTTGCATAGCCACACTGCAAACTGTATCAGAAAGCTGATTCAGCTGAAATCCAATTTCTCCTAGGTTATATCCAGCTGGATCGATTCATCCATAAAGACCCACAGCTGAACCAAGACAGTACAGGGGAACACTGCCACAAAATGCAAAAAAAAAAAAATAAAAAAAATCACAGTCTGACTCTGTGCATCTCAAACACACTGGACAACTCTATTACTTCAAGCAGGGTTGCAGCTCAAATGAAACAAAAGTGGGATGAACCATTAAATGCACTGGGAAATTCTGCCTTCTCCTTCTTCCACATCCCCTCCTATTTCAGGCCTGCACAATAATCTGCAGTAGCACATGATAAAATAATGAGAAAACTGACCCAGACGCAAAAGGTAGTCAGTCTTGTGGTTCACACTCCAGCTAAACAGGACCCTGGTGCAGTTTGCTGTGCAGCCACACCACTGCTTAGAGTCATAGAGTTTTGTAGGTTGGAAGGGACCTTTCAGATCACCTTTGTGCCAGCACAGCACAGGACAGGGAGCCTGCTTACACCCAATCTAGTCACTACCTGAGGGAAAAAGAACTTTTTCCAGAGCGATGCCAAGTCTTAGAATGCAACATATCCTCACTTAAAAACAAGTAATAAAAAAATGCATCCGCTCCACAAGACTACAGTAAAAGCTATAATTGAGTGAGTTTTATATTAGTGTTTTCAATTACAAGTCTGATGAGGACATAGAGGGATTTGGAAGATGCTTTGAGGATTTATGTTGCATCATTTAGAAGTCCTATGAAAGACATGGAATCCTGTTCTATAACCAACAGTGAGGCTGTTTTTAGATTTCCCAGATGGTTATACCATTCTATAACTGTCATTGTAGAATGATCAGTCAGTTAGTTGTAAACATTAATATTTAGAACCTAATTAAAATTTTAAAATGTTTGTTTTCTTGTTATTTTGGAACAAACTAGAAATTTTCCCATAAAGAAATGTGACATACCATGATCCTTCAGTGAGTCAGCCAGAAGCTGATGGACAGTCTTAAGAGCAAGTATTTCTTATCCTCAACAAGGGTTTCAGGGTGAGTGCCCTCAAGGCTTTGGATCTGTTGCCTAACCAGACAAAAGCCTTCTGTCATGGCATTTTTCTACTTTGGGGACAGCTACTGCTGGGACATGGGGGCCTGTGATCCCACAGATGTTCCAGAGCAGCAACACCAGCTTAAGCAACCCTGAAGTCCTCCACTGTCCAGCTGTTTGTTTCTGTCCCTAGACTGCCCCTTCTCCAACAGAATCAGTTTAGTTGAAAACCAGCCATTCTTTCTGGGTATTCAGCAAAATCAGTCCCTAAACCTAATCTATTGCCAACTACATATACAGCCGTGTCACCATAATCCAGGGGCAACAGTGAGCTCTCAGGAGCCAGGAATGCTCAAATTATGTTGCTATAAGACACAAAACCACTGTCTTAACAATACAAGTATGGACAACAGCACTAGGGACAAGATGAAGCTGCTCAAAAGAAACATTACACACTACTTCTATATAAATAATCTTTATCCCTTTCTGACTTCTGTAGGCATCTAAGAAACTTCAATTTCAGATAGGCAAACATGGCAGAGTCAATTTTGTGCAACTGATAACATTAAAAAAATATAGCAAATAAAAATTTTTGGAAAAAAGATTATCAAACTGCAAACTACAAAGACTAAATTGCTCTGCAACTTCTACATGGTAAATTAATAGGTGCATCCTCTTGCCATCCTAACACCATATCACAGTAAACCTGATTAGCTTATTCCTTGGTGAAAAAAGTATTTTACTTTGCATTTACCACATGATAAAATTACTTATAGAAATTTCTTGTAAAGCTGCTTATCCAGAATCACTGAAGGATGACTTAAAACCTGAGAGGTGAAAGGAAAACAAAGCAGGCAGACCCATGCAGTACTGAAACCTCTCTGACCCATGGTAAGCTAGTTTGTGGAACTAAATGAAAAGAAAACTGGGAGGGGGAAAAGGGATTACAATTAGTTTCCTGCCATTTTAGCTTCATTAATCACCCTATCATAAGGCCAGACAAGCACCAAAGTTGGCATAAGGAAATGGCATGCATCCAAGACCACCCTTTTTGGCAAGAGCTAGTTTAGATCAATTTAGCTGTATCATAAGACCACATCCTCTGGTTAGACACTAAACTGGCATTGCGACAAAAGGAATGGCCCAGCCTGCTCATTCCTCACCTCCCTGTGGGGCAGCACAGGCTGAACCAGATCAAGGAACTGACCTGTGTTGAATTTAACTAGTAGTTTATGTGCGTGTGGCCAGGTTATCTGCATTAGTTCCTTATCCGGTTTGCCACCCAAGAACTTGGGCTAGCAGGAGAGAGAATGAGGCACAAGGAAATAAAAAAGAAATCAGGGTGGCTCTATTTGATAGCAGTGTCTCCTTAAGGTGTTGTTACACAGTTTAACCTATCCAACATTCCTGTTGGAGATGGACACATGCAGTAGGTCTTCATGCATTAGACTTCTCTTGACTTTGGCAATAGACAACTCATGGCACAATCAAGACCTTGACAGTCATTTAAATGAGCCAAAGAACAGTACCATCTTCCCTAATGTGAAGCCTCAACAATGAGACATAGGAAACAAAATGAATTTTAAAATAAGTAAGCAAAAATCAGAGAGGTACAGGGAGGAGGGGAAAGAATAAAAAGTTCATGATTCCCAAAGCAAGCAAAGACACCTTTATAAACAGCTTTCCCTTGTTTGCATTTTGGGTCTGAGTTGCCAGGGTAATAGCAATTTCCTACCAATTTAAGAATTGCTAAGCAACTCCCCACACCTAACAGCAACAGCATGTGTGTGCAGCTGGGCTATTTTGAGAAGTCAGGTTGGTTTCTTTCTTTTTTTTTTTATTTTAAACTTAAGAGCAGCCTTCTGTTAAACAATTATGCCAGCTGAGATGATCCAGCCAAGAGAAGGCTGAGGCAAAGTGGCTTTAAGTGGTCAAATCTTTGAAATGAGTGAGAAGAGAGGAAGAGAATGCCATGGCATGCCCAATGGCAACCATAGGCCCCAGGCCATCACAAACCAAAAGCGTAACCCAGGAGAAGTGAAGTTTGCAGCAGATGGAAACCAAAGCACCACATTAGCTTGAGAAGCTGTAAGGATCAGAGATGCTGCTTTTATCTTTAGATATCAAAGAAGAGCCACCAACAGGAAGACTGTTGTATTAAAAAAAAAAAAAAAAGCTTTGTTTCCTGTCAGTCAGCTTTACCCAGGCACACAACTGTTGGCAGAATTACTTCTCCAGTTAATTGTAATTTAAACCGATGACACTGGCGATAAAGTATATACAACACAGTCAGCAACAATGTAAGCCTCACAAAGACTGTACCCTGGAAATGTAATAGCTTGTTTTTGTAGAACCACCTTAAATTAAAAAAACAAGCCATGCAGACCACTAAAGAGAGACCTTCTTAGATTATGGACTTTTATTTTAACACACATATTTCACATGCATTGGTCTTCTGCAAAATGAAACAGTCATCAATTTCCTACACTTCCTCAGTCACAGGGGGGAGTGGAGGGGAAGAAAAAAAGGCAAAAGCAGTCAAAAAGTAACCAATTTTTTTTCTGTATTAGAACCAGTGAAATGAAGGTGTAAACTGTCCATCTTACCATGATCACAAGCCTCAGAAGCCACTACCTTACAAAGCCCCTATTAAAAATGCAAAGATTGCAACACATGTGAATAAAGATGCTGGTAAAACATGGATGAGTACAACTTTCTCTCTGAGCTAAAGAATCTGAATCTGTATGTATACTGTGCCAGTAACATTACAGTAAGAGAGGACATCTGAATCATCACCAGAAGTCTCCAGCAAATCTATCAGTAGAAGAGTCAAAAAACATGCTAAGGCTAGCAAGAAAATGGCAAGAAATGTTATCAGAGAAAAGCCATGAGCAGTTGTATAGAGATGTTAGAACTTGAGGAGAAAAGATGCAAAGAACACATCTAGTGCAAAGTGATCAACTGCATGATTTCTGCTATACAAACACAGCCTCACACATGATTTTAACAACCACTCATCAAGAAACCTATTTTTCAAGCCTTAAGTATTTCCTTCATAAGATGGTAGCATTTGTTGCACTCAATCCAGCAGTGATAGAAAGTCTTTAAGATGTCTTGAAAAAATCATTATCAAGCATTCATTTCTTAAAACCACAAATATCAGGCTGAGAAATGTAGTTTGGCATTCCAGATGGTTTTTAAGAAATACTTTTCATGGTTCAATATGTATTTGGAAGAACTTTGTGGCTTTCAAGCTCAGGGTACACAGAGGAACTGATAATAGCTAAAGTAGTTTTGAGAATCACAATGATATTTATAATAAGCAATCCTCACTCAAAAAGAATGAACTCCTCACCCAATTTCTGAAGTTCTTATTTAAGCATGAATGAGGAAGTCATTCTTCTAATTTCAGAGGATGTTGAGCCTTAGGATACTGAAGCAGTTTATAGACATAATTTTAATTCAACACACTGAGAGGTATGATAATCACCTAGTTTGTGAGACTAAAGATAATAGCTATTGAAGAAATAACAGTTTCAACCGAAGTCCAAAGAGCAAAAGAGAAAAAAAAAAAGATGCAATAGTCAGGTCTCATGTCAAGGGGTACACTTGTATATTTTAGGCCCCGGTCATAATATAGCTCAATGTCATAATTAAAAGAGGAATCCAGCCTTCTGCTACCATGCTATTGGTTCCTGCTGCTTCCCTTTCATCTGATCTAATGAAGTGTGCACCCATGGGGTGACTCAGGTCAGCTGAACCAGCAGACGATTAACTCTGCAAAAGATTAGAAACCATGATCAGTCAGCTAGTTGGACATGCCCTGTGGCTGCACAGTCACTAGCTCTGATGCAAAAGAAGCAGCAGAAGTGCACAGCTACATCGAGCTTTGACCAGCCTTTGCAACAGCAGCTCACTGAAAGTTCAAATTAACTGTAATGTCAAAGAGCACACTTAAACATCTAGCAGTGGTGCCAACTTAAGCAGTCTGCTACACATTCCCACTCTCATACCTTCCTCATTGTGAAACCAGCATAAATCTTACAGAGACAACATGTACTGGACCAGATGAAAAAATAATCTAGAAAAAACCACTTCTTTCCAGGAGGATCTGTTCCCCTGAGTGTCCGCATAAACAGCGATGCCAGCAAACCAGAGGGAGCCGCAAAATGGAGCAAGCTGTTTAAGCCTGCACTGGTGCCAAAGAAATGCATGATGAACTACAGTGTGTTTAGAAGAAGACTGCCTGTTTTCCACCACCTTCTGACTGACTGACTTCCTTGCCTTTGCTGTCTGATGCATTTTTTAAAATTTCCTTCATGGCGGAGGCAAAGCATTCCTCCCCACCCCACAAGGGCAAGCAGATGAAGCAATGGATTCAGCCAGCAGCAAAGGCATGTGGCAACAGATGCCAACAACTGATGGATGCAGGGAGGCTGCAGCAAACTAGAAAAGGGAATGCTGACAATCTGCAGCCAGATGTGAGCTTTGACTTGGAAACTGACACCAGGAAAACTGAGGGGCTGAGAAAGTATGAAGGAACCCATGTTGAATGTGGATTTAGGGCAGATTGGGACAAGAAGTTCATTGGACCAGAGGAGAGCGGAAATAAGTCCTCACAAAACCCACTATGTTTTCAAATGCACAAGATTTGATGACCCTTGGGCATCACAAAGTGGTGACTTGCGCAAGGAAGGAAAGACAGTTCAGGTAACCGATCTAGATTAAAATAAAAGAAAATACATTTTCAAAAGCACAAAAAGGAAATAAAACAAAGGCAAAGTAGTTAGATTTCAGTCAGTTCAGTCCCTGGCACAAACATTCATGTCAACACAAAGCAGCAGGCAAAACTGCAGAACGTAAGAATCTTAAGGAGTTTATGGCAAGGGTTTTTGGCAACTTTTTTGTGTGTCTCAGGAAGTAGTTTTACATTTTATCTAATTCAGTCTGATCATGGGCTGTGACCCAGAGCATAAGGTCCATATTGTATCCCCTCACCTCCATTTGAAATTGTCACCTTCTTCAAACCTAGTGGCTCTGCAGTCACAGAGCAAGTCAATTGAGCTTGCTGTTCCAATGGAAAGCTGCACCTTGAAACATGCTTGTTTTCCCATTGCGCTGGCAATCTGAGCCCTGCAACCACACGTTCATTAGATCTCATCCAAAAAAAAAAAAAAACCCACAAACCAACCTCAAAGAGAGGAGCAAAGCCCACTGAAAAGCAATGGCTTTCAGTTACCTCACGTTAGGTACAGTGTGAAACCAAAGCCTGAAGCAGAGCTGGCAAGTTTTCTGACCCCAGTCACATTCTTCAGTCATGACAGTATGAAACTGTCTGCAGAAATTAAACCAATCTGAAATTACTTTTTACTTTGCCTTCCCCGCCAATCAATGGACACTGGATGTGGAATCCAAATTTCTTTAAATTTATTAGCATCTCCTAATGCAACTACCCAGCATAACATTCATTTAAGTGGAAAGTCCAGCAATTGAGACAGAGTTACCAGGTCAGATCTTCTGTTCTGCTTTTCCCCTATGAGAGCTGACTCTCCACCCTTGGATTTCCCCACTACTGCAAAGTAGGTAAGAATTTTCTTCAGTGATTCTTAGGGAAGCGTGTATCTATAATTAGTGTCTTGTGGAAACTAACCAATTTATTGAAAAGTAGCAGTAAGTACTCAAGAGGTACGTGTAAATTTAATGAATGCTGTTGTATCATGGTAAGCTGTTACAGTTCTGCAGACATTACAGTTTTACTTTACAGATTATCTGGCCCTACAAACTTGAATAAATCAGTCTAGGAGCCAAGTATCAGTAATACCGAAAAAAGTTTGCAATGCAGTACCAGTTAACTTGTGACCAAGCTGACTAATTGCTAGGCAGCAGTGAAAAGGGCACAAGTGTACCATTTATACTCTTACACTATAAAATACTTGCTGGACAGCTGTCACACCTGATGCTAGTGCAAATTCAAAATATTCCATCTCTAACACACTACTATCCCTTGTGTTAAGTGATCACAAGCAATTTTCAGTTCAGCACATAAGGATAAAAGGTCCAGGCTAAAGACACACTAAAGAGAACACAATACTTACCTTACTCACAGCTCCCAGGGACAAACCCAGCTCACTTCCATGCCAGCAGCTCTCTTCCCAGTCACTGAAACGGAAAACGGGACACAAATACTCAGAGATCTTAAAAAAAAAAAAAAAAACAAACAAACCCACACAACCAACCAACCAGAGCCCATCCATTTTCTCCTTTAAGAGTAAGGAGCAAAATCATTTATCTAGGACTCTATTTTCATATTGTCACATGTCATACATATTAATTCATTTGTCATACACAACAGAAGTCGGACTGAAATACTACAAAGACTGCCACACTTGTGTACATATACTCACACTACTTGAAGAGCAGAACTTTTACTTTAGGACTATTGGTTTGTCAGTTCTGAAGAATGCATTGTTTGAGATTTACTAAGCCAGAATATTCACCAAATGATACATTCAATCTTCCCGTCCTTGTACTGAAGTCATTCTTAAACGTTGGCTAGTAGAAGTAGGAGACTATTATGACTAGTTCATTACACCATGTTATCTACCCAAACAAAAACAATGAAAAGCAAAAAAGTACATTTCAGAGATTTGTCAAGACTGCAATAGGAATCTCATTGGGGAAAGGGGCAGGGGAGGGAGGAAACCTTTCTGCACTCCTTAAAAACTCATGTATGTGCTGAAGTAACACACTACTTTTCTCTGACAATACAGTTTTAACAGGCATACACAGCAGTACTTGACCAGAAAATAATTACTTTGGAAGCTCTGGAAGACTATTGTCTCGAACAGACATAAAAAGCATCAGAAGTTGATTTGTAGTTGCCATACTTTCACTCCTACCTCCTTAGCCACCTTAAGAAAAAAAATTACAATTCATCATATGAAGTTTTTAACACGAAGTTTCCGTTCCATTTCTTCCTTGAAGATTTACAGACTTTAGGGCTTACTAGTCACCAGAAGCACAGAAAACTGCAGCTGAGATGCCATGATATTCCATTAATAAGAGAAAATAAAAGAAACCTAGGCACCTCCCCAAATGTTCAGACTGGACAGACTTAGGACACAATCATTAACATAGCTCTGTGTGTGTATGTGTGCATGTAAATAAAGTAATCTGTCTACTACTTTAACATCAGAAGGAATAAGACCAGTTAGACTGATTAGTCTTCTCTGAAGAAAGAATTACTACAGATAGCGTAGACGCTTGGATAATCAGCCTGGTTATTGCAAAATTTGAAAGAGTCTTCTGATCCCCAGCAAATGAAAGAAGGAAGCTGCTTAGAAGCAGCCACAGGTAATGAATTGCACATCTACTTGGTCAACTCTCCACCATTTAATGATTTACAGGATAAGGGATTTACAATACTGATATAAATAAAAAAAAAAAAAAGTAAGGACACTCCTACTTTAAAAACTTCCCTTACACTCCCTTTCAGGAAATGTTTCAATTTTTCTTTGATTAAATTGTGTCAGCACACATCAATCATGGCTCTACCACAGAATCATGAAGTCATTCTCCTACCTCTTACAGTATTTGTTATCAAGCCAATATTTACTTACAACCATTTAATTTAATGTGAGAACCTGTAACAAATAATTATATTTTCTTTAATAAAGCAGCAAACCGAATACAGCCATAATTAAAATATGATAATGACATAAGGCTACAAAACCTGGACTCTATGATCCCAAGGGTCTTTTCCAATCAAAATGATTCTATGAAACCAAATATATATTTATAATATATTTTTTTTTTACAGAATTGCAGATCCTAGGTTTCTTAAAAGGCAAGAAAAAGGCCTCAAGAAGACAAGGGAAGCCTTCCTCAAAAATAGTAAACAATTGACCAGTGTTAGGCATTTGATATCCCAATCAGATGAACAAAGTGCTTTATTATATAATCTGATAAAATAATTTTTCTGAAACATTCTTCTGTCAGCATTAAGTACATAACATCAAAATTTAGGTATGGAATGTTTGTTTTCGATGTTGTTTTCTAAATCACAAATTACAAGTGTGAAATTTATCCATATATGAAATCTTTACTTGAGTGCATAAAAATGTGGAGAAGTTAGACGCGTTTCACACGAAGATTTCTGCTGGCTCGTCCCTAATTTCCAGTAATCTTGCTTCACTGGATACTTTCCTCCAATTTAAGATTGCAACAGCAATGATAAAGCTGGACTTTTATTGATGCATTTTATTTCCAGCACTTAAGATAAATGTTTTCCTGAATCTCAAAGTCAAGACAGGTCCAACACTGAGCCTTTTCTTGGTGAGCCTGTCCTACCAGCTGGTACAGGACCTCTGCTAGTCTTTTACAGAAGCAGGGCGCTGTAACCAGTCAGAATATCTTTGCATTTTCTTCAGCATGTTTTTCTATAGAAAACTTGAGACCGATGAATATTTCGGGTCTGAAGAACATACCAAGCCATCCCCAACCAGGGTTAGGGCAGGTTGAGGCAGAAGGGGAAAGAATCTCTCTGTACACCCCCAGTTCTACATCCCTTCCAAGGCAGTCATTATCAGCAACTTGTCAACACAAGACACCAGGCTGGAAAGACATCTCACCTGACAAAATACAGAAGACCTTATATTAATACACATGTACACTCAGTGATTTTTGGCATCTTTGCAAAAATTTAGTGTTACCCTTCAGAAAAGAACATGCACATGTGTATGTATGTGTACACACTAACACACGCTCAGAAAACAGGACAAATTATTGAAATAACTTCATTGCCTCAGTTTATTTACCTCTTCTGAGTTTCCAGCACTTCCACTAGTCTTCTCAGGTATCCAGAGATCCTTGTTCTCCCACATACAACTCATCCTCCAGGACAGCATATTCCAGATAATCAGGCCAATAGAAGGCCAACTTTAAAATTTTCAGTTACATTTGTCAAGGAAGCTCCTGCTCAGTCTTAGCAGGTGGTAAAAGTATTACATCTTGAAATTTACTGCTCTGAACTCTGAGTAGGAGATAAACTGCCTTGCAATGGGCATGGAAAGTCATCGACTTTTTTTCTAATGCGTGTGCCATTAAGTTAAGAGATACTGCAGGTATAGTGTATTTCTATCATTATCCTTATCCAGTCACCCCGTGGAATTTCAATCCTGCTTGAGGATGGAACAATAGAAAACACTGACACACCCCACCTCCAAAATAACAAGTCAGACTTCATAAAAATTTATCAGGACAGCCTTCCAACTGTAATGAAAGATGAGTGCTTTACCGCTCCTTCTATATTGCAGCAAGTGAGCAAAGATTAATCCAATAACTGAAACATTTTCTGGCAAAATTCCACAGTTGAACTGCTTTTGTTATTCTTTGCTTATAGAACAGTCAAAGCATTCCTCCAACTCTCCTTTTTCCTCTCACTATACGGTCAATGCAGGCAAAACTGTACTGTCCTAGATTTTCAGAAGAAAAATAGTGTCATCTCTAAGAAATGCAGAAGTCTCATCTTGCTGATAAACTTCTCCATCCAATGGAAATGTTTATATGTCAGTGTTTACATGTTCAAGCCAAATGGCTGCTATTCCAGTGATTACAATGGCTTATTGCCTTCGCTGGTGACTTGGAGTTTGAGCGTGTCTGAACAACACAGAAATTCACCGACACGATTTGCAAGCCTGCTATGAACATGGCAATGCAGAATTCATATCCCATCTTCCTAACAACCATACTGTCTTTTAGATGGAGGCTTTGAAAAGATTCAGACGCCAGGCAATCTGCTGGTGTAAAGCATGCCTGACAGGACATGTGGGAGCAAAATTAGAGGCACAGTTATATTAGGCCTAACATTAATTTGGCCTTACCAGTCACTTCGAGAAACGTCTCACCCAGGTTTGGGTCCATCTTACACAATGGAGCAGAAATTAAGTTACAATACAGGCTATAATCACATTCTGCTGGGAAACTTGTTATATTGCTATAAAAATCAGAAGAGAGGACAAAAATTATTTTTTTTTTTAAAAAATAAATCAATCATTCAAGTAGAGTCTTAATACTTTTCCAAAAGTTTCTCCCTGAAGGAGGAAAAGTTTCTCTGTAATTGACAGAAAGTGAGTCCTGTCCCATCTTTGCTCAGAGCTGTACCTTGCCACATATAAACAGTTGCAGCAAGAAGGAGTTCATCATAACATGGGTATGGCTGCGTGTAAAGGATGATCTCATTTGAGTCAGCCTAAACAGGGTGTCGACCATATGGATCAATCCTGCAGTGAAGACATATCCTCACTCAGTGTCTCTACTAAACCATGGAAAGGGAAACCACAGGATATACACACCCCCTTCCTAGCGTGGCTAGAACTTGCCACGATTGCCCTGTATGACAGGAAGCATTAATCTGAGGTTGAAATAATCTGTGATGCAGACACCTACCCCAAAACGAAATTAATTTCACAAAACTAGACATATCATTTCAGTGTCCTGTTCCCCTAACATGAAGGTGCTCTGAAGATGATGGGTAGTCAAAGCATTTATTTGCCTTGCTGGAGGTGGCAAAATGGGGAACTTTCTGCATTGCTTTATGCCAGAGGCTCTTCATTACAGTACACACATATTTCCATATGCAGAGACAACAGCAGCAACCGCTCCTGACGATGTCCATGGGAAAATTTTTATATCGGTGAATTAGGAACTTCCACAGAGGCAGCCCCCAATGACCAGCTGTTACCAAATAACATCCTGGCACATGCAGCAGCAGTTACCATGTTACTGGTCTGCTCCGCAAAAACCCTGCTTTTCTAGATTAGCAGGGCCAAAACAAGCTGAAATAGGGAGCACAAGTTAATTAAAAAGGATAAGTAGAAGTAGTCGACATGCTGGTTTGTGGTAGGAGAGCAAAAGCAGATGGATGGCATGAGGTTAAAGTAACAAAAGAAAATCCCCAATTAAAAGCTCAGCCAGCAGCTTTCAAGATTTAAAAAGACTTGTGACTGTGTGTTAAATTTCACCTTCTTACAGAGATGTTATCAATATGGCTGTGTGCCTAAATCCAAAATATTTCCTCACACAAGAATAATGGTGCTGCACACACATAAGAAAATGGGGGAGGGAAGGGGAAAGGAATGCTGTACAAACTAGATTCATTACTTCAATTTCTGAAATACAAACCAACCTAATTCAAACAGTTACAGGACCTGGACCTTACTCAGTGACAAACTCTCAAATTCAGCTCTCTGGAAAATAAGTGTTTCATATCAGAAATGGAAAAGCATCAAAGAAAGTCAGTTGCTGTTACCAGCACTGTTTCTTAACGTCTGAAAGCATAATATCAGACTGATGGCAGATTCCTGTATAAGCTGCATGCACCATTTGCCCTCCACAAGGACAACCTGCATTTAAAAATCTCCAGGCATTGACTGACCACTATGGCACACCTACACCTCGTAATGTAAACTGTCCTCACCCCAATGCCATTCGTTTCCCTTGAAGAAGCCACTTAACAGTGTTTGCACTCCATAAAGCACTCAAAGGAGGAAAGGTAAAATATACACATTAACCACAGACATTATGTCCCTGAAGGACTAATCAGAGTATTTGACAAAGGAATGAGTTTCTCAGCTCAAACTCATCCATTTCATCTATTTGACACACACATAAAAGAAGAATCATAGGAACAGTTTTAAACTATGGTTCCAAAAACATTCCCTTTAGCTGCAGCTCTTATTAATCCATTTCTGTGCTCCCTCCCCTCCACTCTAGATATACATTCCTTTGGCCCTCCCCCTCCTTTTATTTTGGGGGCTCAGGGGCAGAAAATAGAACATGCACAGATTAAAAATCAGGTCTCTAACCTGGCTCAGCATGCAGCCCCACAGACATACCATCACTACTAAGGTGACAGCACACAATGGGGAAAAAGAAAGAAAGAAAGGGGGAAAAAAAGGCAGATAGTAATATGAGCTGTTTAAGACATCCCCAACACTAAAAGAAACGTCTGTGTAACCACATCCTCT
The DNA here is from genome assembly GCA_004320125.1 of Scolopax mira. Lineage (NCBI taxonomy): Eukaryota > Metazoa > Chordata > Aves > Charadriiformes > Scolopacidae > Scolopax > Scolopax mira. The sequence continues at coordinate 79,881 of BJBW01005154.1, forward strand.
GTTTTAAGTCTTAGTTCAGCAATGTGTCCAGCAGGAAATAATTAGATTTGGCTTTCCCAGAGTAGGTGTTTGACGGTTTCAGACCACTGAAATGGTTGTTTTTTCTACTTCCTCTTCAACAGTTTCTCAGGAAAAGACATTGACCCTCAGGATACAGTTGATTTAGAACCAAAAGTCTTTAAAGGAAAAGCACTGTGTATTAAAATTTACTAATTGTTACCTCTTTTTACACGGAAGTCAACTGTACTCTTCAAAAGGGATCTTAGTCATAACACTGAGTTATCAATAAGTAAACAGACATTGAGATAGTCTGATTATATCATCTACAACACAGGAAGGACAGCTGATTATAGAAAGTAAAGACAGAAGACTTTTGGAATTGCTATAAACTGTGCTTTTGAGGTAAAAAGCATATATGGAGACACTTTGCACATTCCAAATTAGTGTAACAATCTTGTGATAATGTTTTGGCACATCCTAAGAATGTATCTGCTTTTTGCTCTACTATTCAAATCCTTTTTGTTCTGATCCTTCTTTATATCTAAGTGCAGCTGCCCTTTCCCCCCACCAAATACTGCCCAATAATGTTAATCATGGCTCAACAGTAAAGGAAATCCAGTAGGGCTTTTTATTATTATTATTAAATTAAGGAGTATTCAGATTGCCTGAATGTACATTTTCCCTGGAGGTTAAAGGATGAAAAGGTCTGTGAAAAATGCTGCTCCTTTACCTTGCCAGCAGGAGCCAGAGGCACTCACAAGCAAGCATTCCTCCCCAAAGCCAAGAGTTTCCTATTATTTCCTATTCATATTCAAAAGACTGCTTTTGGAAACACACCATATTTTCTTAGCCCTATGTCAAAAAGTCTGCTTGTTGCCTGAAGATTTGGGGGTCTTCTCCCACATAACATTAGAGTGGATTGAAAAGGGCTCAGTAAGTTAATATCTAGTAATTAAGAAGGGCAAAATTGCCTACTCGTGAAAAGCTTATGGCATTTGCTTTCAGCCCTGAGTCTATTTTTCCTTTCAAGAGAAAGCACGAACCTCAAGAACAGGAGTTCACAGCCAGCTTCAGATCATACACTTATTTTAAAATCTATTATTAGATTCTATTTAATCACGACCATTAGCTCACTCATTTAATCACTGCAGCAAACGGGAACAAATGGGTGTCTCTCTCATTTCATATTCGCAAATAATTGAAGTATTTTTGGCAATACTTATGAAGACCTGAGGGCACTACACTTCTACAATATGGATTTTAGCAGCATCTCTACAAAAGCCTACTGATGTGTTTTGTACAAGCAGCAGGATATACTTTGATATCAGTGCTGAAAGTGTGTTTGTATATTTACCTGAAAGTAAAATCAACACACAGTTAAAAAACAGGCTTTCAGTAAGTCAGTTACGCCTTGGTTAACTAGCCCTGATATTCAAATGCAAATTTAAAATAAAGACAGAGTTGCATACTGAATTGTTTCAGTGCCCGCACTGGAAATGTTGGGATAGACACATTCAGCCCAGAACAGCTACATTTTATATTTTCCAAATACTCAGAGCTGTCTTCAAATTCCACCAAGAAATAAAAAGCATGTTTCGGTTTCCACAATCCAGCAAAGAAGCTACAGACTTAAACAGAAACATTTTTAATGCCTCCGAAATGTATTTTCTATTGATGGTAGACAAAGATGCAGTTTCATGGCAGAGGCCCTGATACTGCCTGGACAAACGTGATACAAGAAAGGAAGGGCTATAAGCAGCAGCCAACCTGAAGACCCTTATTCAGCCCACTCAAGGTTTATGTTGTGAAACAGAACCGCACAGAACCATGTTCATCTTGTAAAACAGAAGCACACAGGTTGTACTATGGGGTACACAGTTACAGATCATAAAGGTCTCAGGAAGGTATTTCCCCCTACACACAGGGAAAACGGTCAGAGTTTTCATCCTTAATTGGGGGACATGTGAAATTACAGTTCTCTTTGATACAAGATTTTACAGTCACAGAGAGGGAGATCTAGTCTCCACCAGACAGACAACTGGGACACACGGATGTTACCTTAAAGATGCATCCAGCCATAGCACGGACAAGCATCTTTTCAGCGGGGAAAATTAACCACGCTTAATACAATCGAGCGTGTGCATGGAGCAGCGGGGACGGCAGGGGATTGCTGCTACACAAACCTTTGCAAACAATCCTCGACACTACCAGGCCTGTAACATCGGAAAGGGAGCACTCACTGTGAACAAAACACACAAAAAACCCACCAAACCCACCTCAGACCTACCGAACGTGAGAGAATCGGGACAAGAAAGGGGAAAGGGTGCGCGAGCCCCTCTCAGAGGGAGAAGGCGGGGAAGAGGCCGGAGCGAGGCTTAAGCGAGCCAGGGGCCGAGGGGAAACAGGCGCGGGGGCTTCGGAGAGGGGGCGGGAGGGAAGCCGGCCCCCGACCGGAGGGAGCGGCCGTGCCCCAAGCGAAGGGAGGCCCCTCGGGGCGGGCCGGGGCCCCGCGGAGCGGAGCTGTCCAGCCGCGCCGGGCCCCGCCACTGCCGGTGTGGGGGTACACGAGGAGGGGGGGATGGAGGCGAGGGGGGGAGCACGCGCCGCCGCCCCCCACCCGCACCACGAGCCGCCGCTGAGGAAAGGTCCGGGAGGCGGCGCGAGGCCCGCCCCCCTCGCCGTTTCTTTGCCTCTGGCAGCTCAATGCCGAGCCCAGAGCTCCGCACTCACCCGGTCACGACTCCATCTCGCTCCGACCCCGCCCGTCCCTAGCGGAGCCGCCACCGCCGCCGTCCGAGAACCCGCCCGCCCCGAGCCTGCTACCCGGCCTGGCCGCCGCCGACCGGCGCCTCACAACCGCGGAAGCGCCCGCCCCCCGTCCCCGCCCTCCTTCGGCGACGCGCCAATCAAAGCAGAGAAGCGCGGATGAGCGCCAGCGGGATTCACCAATGAGCCGCGAGCACCTGGGGAAGCTAACGGGCCCGAGGCAGGGCGAGGGGGCGGGGGGCGTGGCGGCGCGTGCCTGACAGGTCGGACAGCCAATCGAAACGCAGCGGTGATGTCATCGGTGGAGGGCGGGCGGGGCGTCCCCTGGGAAGGCGGGGAGAGGCGTATCCTCGCCCTTAAAGGGACAGCGGTGCCCTTGTGTCCTAGGGCATGGAGGGGGGCGGGTTTGTGGTAGGGCTGGTCGATATTTCGCTTTTACCAGGTTTATGTTTTTATTGTTTTGTGAGATGTGGGGACGTTTTTCCAAAAGGGTCTATGGGAACGGCGCAGCAAAGTCCTGGCTGGCGCCAGTGGGGAAGTGGGGCCCACCAGGACCTGAGAGGGCGCCATCGGGTGAGGCGAGGCCTACGAGTGGGATGCGGGGCTGGATTCCCCCTTTCACCCTCCCTGTCGTAGCCCCACAACGTGCCTGCCCAGTGCCACCCACTCCAAATCCTTGTGGTGGGAGCCCAGATGTGGCAGGGAGGGTCTAGGTGCCACATTTCTATCACTGCCAGACCTGTGTCTGAAGCCTCCTCATGCCTGGCCAAGAGGAAGACTTTTCTTGGAAACACATGGTTTTTCTTTGATTTGATACAGAGCCAGGAAAATAAATCACAAATGGGTGAAATGTCCCATAATGAATACTTTGGTTAAATGGGGCAAGATTGTTGACAAAACAGAAGAATGATGCCATACCTAAAGAGCAGGTCAGAGGATCATAGTTAAGACTATTATAATATCATTCTAATTAGTTGGTGTGCGTCTACCTGCAACATTCTCTCCCCTGCTTAGTGTATCTTAAAAGGACGTTATGGACATGAATCGTGACAGAGGCTGTATCAATGCCCAGGGAAGGATTGTCTCACAGTGCAAAGATGAAAAAAATTAGGATCACCTTTCAAAATGAAGACAAGGGGATGTGAAGGAGGTATAAAATAATAAATGGTGTAAAGAAGACAAAATTGGCCTTTCCTTATCCGTATCCAGAGGACATGATATAACTGCAAAGCAATGTATGTGAAGTAGTTAGGAAAAGAATGTTTGTGCTGTGTACAATTAACCTATGAAATTCACGATAAGAAGCTTGATGATACAAGAATGTTAGGAAGAACCAAACAGCCAGTTACTGCCAGCCAGCCGCTATCTTGCCCTAGTTTCTAATCCTGACATTTACAGCTCTTTGCTTTTCATTCCCAGGGATCTAGTTCAGCTCTGGCTATGCACATAAATCTGTATGTAACATAATTCTTCTCCATGCTCTTTGACAGGGTTAGCTCTCCAGAGGTAGTCCAGTGAAAGAGTAGCGTCAAAAACATGAAATGTTCCCATGGATGATGGTAATTCTGGGAGTTTTAGGTTTAATGGTGTCAGGAATATTTACCTCCCTTTCTCCCATGTTTTCTAAGAATGGGTCTTTAGGGATCTGAGAAAAATGCTTCAAGTGGATGAGAAAGCATGGATGTCTTTCTGGTTTTAGCAAGGATGGTTTTGGGCTTGTTCTTGAAATCATTTGCTTAGGAGACTCATTAATAGATCTGCGTGGAGAAATAATGTGTCCAAGGACATACCACAAGCTGATGGCAAAGCTCACAGCTATGCCCATGTTTTCAATTCACAAGGCAGAGTCCTGGTCACCAGGCTGTATCTTTCTTCAGACAGATGAACATTTAAGAGATGGAAGCCTTGCCTTTCATTTCTGTACTTAGGTTTCATTGGTTTGGTAACGTCTCTACTGATTTACGTACTGTACATATTGCTGATTGTTTTCTGTATCAACTACTACATTTTTCTAAAGTTCCCAAAGGTATTTACAAACCTTGATAAACATACTATAGGGAAAATAGAAAGCAAAAAATCTGCTTGCCCATAAAATATTTCTGTCTTCAGCGGGAATAATTAAAAGTGAAGAATACTTACTACACATGAGATATACTTTTGTTTTAGTTTTGAAGGCCTCTTTGTTATTTTCCGTAGCTTTCAGTTTCCTTAAGACTTAAAATGAGTGAACTAAATTCACATTTTATTAACAGATGAATAAGAACAGTCTGCAGTATTGGCAAAGGCAGCAGATCAAGTATATTAAATGACTTCCATTTGATTAAATGTTAGATGAAGATTTACACTGAACAAAGAAAAAACCACTGAAGTATAACAGAATAAAGCAGAAGTTGATCTGGTTACAGTGGGACTAATTCTAAGTGCAGACTAATTCTGGACTCAGCTGCATAGTTACAAAATCAAGTTACTTTTACGTGCCTACCGTGAGCAACTAAGCTTGGAATCTTGCAAAGAAATACTTGGTTTTCCTTACCTGATATCCTGGTCATCACCGAGTTGGCATTACATTCAGTTTTGCATTTGGATTTCCTTTCTCTTTAAACAAAAGCTGGGAGAATGGGTGAAAAAAAAAAACAAACCACCAAACAAAGCTAAAAGGTGTCCCTCAGAGTGTTTCTAAAGATAAAGTTCTTAAAATGTCTCAATGCTAAGCTTAACCTTAAAGGCTGGATGGCCTTCAGCCATCTAAAGATGACTCTGCTTAAAACCATAAGCTATTAAAGAAACCTTAATGAACCAACAACTCAGAACATGCCTAATAATGTTTCTTGTCTTGGCGTTAGGCTGATGGACAAATAGTCTCTTGATGGAGAAAGAAACAGATGGCCACAGCCAACTATTCCAGCTGAATTTTTTTGAAACTAATGAATTCTGCTAACTTGGCTTCTGATTACCTATACACGTCTTAGCAGCTCAGCAAGATCTCAAGTTTTCCCATGGTTTGCACTGGCCACAGCAGCAGATGCTCTTGTGTGTACTGTGCAAAGGAGAGGGTGCAGGGGCTTTCCAGAGCCCTGAGGAAACTCCTCCCAGAGGCACATGGCCAAACAGGGGGGATTGCCCGCCCTGGGCTCAGGCAGGGCTTGTATGCTGGCTGCTGCGGCCAGGCTCCTGCAAGACGCTGATGTGGGCTGCAAGGGAAGCCACCTCTGTGGTGCCTCTCCCCCAGCAGCTCAGGTGAGCACTTGCATGTAGATGGTTTCTGCCAGGCCATAATTGCCTGCGTGGAGGTTGGATGAGCTCTTCCAGCAGACCAAGCACCATCAGTCACTTGATCAGCTTGGCTTCCATGTGAGGCCTCAAGCCAGAGCCTACACTTCCCTCTCAGGCTGCAGGGCAGAGGTTGAGGAGGAGGGTGTACCAGACAGGGGTGGGCAGGGAAAGGAACAGGAGGGTGCAGAAGCGGGTGCTGGAGTTCAGGCACATGTATTTGAATACACAGGAGGAGTAGTGGGCTCCTAAGGGAGCATAGTGCCAAGATGCCCTTCTGCACGTGGTCCAGCTCGCAGCAGGCAGCTGCTGCAACCACCCGTGGTGATACCCCAGTCCTGCTCTCTTCGTAGCCCCTTTGGGAGCTGTAAAGGCAGCAGTTGAGTTTGGGGTTGTGTTGTAAAAATAGGAAGCGATGGTATGTTCTCAGCCTGGTGTAATCAAGTCCTTACAAGCAAGAATAAGAGACAACCGGAGGATGTTTCCATGCCTTCAGAGAGGCCAATTGCACTTTCTTAATTGAATTGTGTTCTTTACAAGGTTTCATTCTTATTTTCCATGCCCTGCACATTAGCAGCTGGTTGCTGTCCTCTAATGCCCATGGTACAAGTGTATCTTGAGAAAGGAGTTGGGAGAGGGCAAAAACATCTTAAGAGATATTTCAAAGGCTGTGTTCAAAGCATTAGAAACAACCGGTTTTCCTATCTTACTAAGGATTTTCTGTTTTGAAATGGGTCAACACTTTCAGTTTGGTAAATATCGTGTTTGTATTAATGTAAGCTTTGCTGGGCAAGGAATTTATCTTCCTATCAGTCCTTTTCAAGAAAAGAGGATTTTGTGTGCTCAACTGTTCAAAGAAAGAGTAACGCATAGGAAAAGGAAAAGCAATTTCAATCTTTTTTAAAGCGTGTCATTTTGGCAAACACCAAGCACAAGAATTCCCAGTAAAAAAATTGTTTGGGAAGTGGTAAGTGCATGTAAAAAGCATGTGGACTAGTATCAGAGTTCAGACTCAATAATAACAGTGTTATCTATCAAAGAATACGTAAATTATTAACTTAAGGCTGTGTCTTCCAAGTTGTGATCCACATGGGTGGAAAAGGGTTCACCGTAGTGAACAACACAGTTTACAAACTCATCAGTTCAAAAGTGCAGTGATAAAGATGCATTGGGGTTTGTGAGAAAAGTTGAAGGTTGGCCATTATCTTTTGGTCTGAAAGGATCCTGGTGTTATTGTAATATTTTACTGCTTCCCATAGATGGAGCCAAACCCACATCGTCCAGCTGCGTGTGACTCACCAGCAATGAATGCAGTTTCCCCAAAATCTCAGAGGAACGGTAGTAAGAGAGTTTGTCCTGTGTCCCCAGGCCCCATTTCCTGCCCATTCCCCGAGGCTGAATCCCTCCTTGTGTTTCACTGTCCCCCGGGTCTGTTCCCACAGACATTGGGAGCAGCAACAGGCAATGAGACACAAAAGTGCTAATCCAGCAGCGACCTTCCCATGCAGCTTGAGGGGAAATGTTTTTCAGATGTTACAAACATTACCTTTCTAACTACGGATTACATCGCAGCTTTGGCTATTAGCTTATTCTTCTGCATATTGAATGGATAAGGAATTAGAAAGGGTCTTAGGAAGCATGTTTGGGAAGCTTCATCCTTCTGCTGCCACACTGTGATCTTGGGCAACATTCTGATCCACCGTATCTTGTGACTCTGGGCTTCCACTGTGAAATGTGTGGATTCTACAGACGCAATGCAACTTGTAATAGAAAGTAGGAACTTCTGAGAACAGAGAGGAGGACTCTACAGTCTCTGCCACCTGTGAAGCAATAGAAAAAATTACAGCAATTTGGTCAAAGAATTGTGTAAGGAAGACAGACAGAACTATCAGCCAAATAAGGATAAGAGCATTACAGGGTAAGGGGTGAGCTTTTCCAGCCTTGGGGAGTAAGAAATCGTAGCTACTCTCCTGATGGCAGCTCAAAGTTCTTTGCTCAGTTCAGGAGCCAAGGAAGGCATCTTCACATCTGTGTTCAGAACAGTGCAAAACCACTCGTGTCCCAGTCGGGGGCAAGACTAGATATTTCCACACTGATTTTATTTACCTGGCAACAGGTTTCATCACACTGCACTTGAAAGTGTTGTGGAAACATCTGAGGCAACTTACTGTGTAGCCAGAGTGCCCTTTTGTTAGCCTTTCATTTATAAGCAGCATCGCAAAGCAGACCGTTTTCTCGAAAGACCATTACACTTAAAGGGCCTCTCTTGTTATCCTGCTCTTCAGTGTTCAGACTGAATCACAAAGGATGAACTGAAACATGGAGACTATCTGTCAGTAATGTCCCAGTGACAGGAATGTGCCACTAACAGGAGAAGAGGTGTGCATCCGTTTTTATATCCGTGTTTCTATGCCTATGGTTGCATTCGCAGCAGTCACTACTCTCTGTCTCTTTCACAGAGGGGACAAGTGCAACAAGAGCTTGTGACAGTCAAACACTTGAGAAAGCTGGGAAGGCTTTTCCAGTCCCACACCAGTCTTTTGGATGGAACATTCTCTTCCAGCAGCTTGCTGTTAAGAAGGAAGAGGTTTTGGAGCCCACTCTGTTTAGCACATCCTCATCAGGACTATACTATTTCCCAGCTGCCATTCTGACTCCAAAGCCTGTTCTTGGAGGAGTTGTGTTCTCCAGCTTTCTTTCATTGCTTGAGAAGGTGCAGCTGGAGGATTTGGAAAGAGGAAATCTGATCCCCACAAAATCCCAGAGCTCCCCAGAGAGGTGAGTAATCAGCGTGGGGAGAGGAAGTGTGTGACACTCACATCTTTACTTTGTTTAGATGTTTCCCGTGGAGCAAGGGAGTACAAGAGGATCTTTGGATTTCTCTGTGCAAAGCCTGGGTCTGATTTCAGCTGCGATGTCATCCCGAAAGAGCTGACTCACCCAGCAGGGCTGCAGCTCCAAGGAACACATGCAGAGGTTGGGAAAGTTCAGAGCTATTTTCAGAGCTTGGGGGAGTTGCACCATGGGGTCCCACTCTCTGGAAGAGGTGCTAGACAGAGACTGTGGTGTCCCAAGAGCATCCAAGAGGCTCAGTAAAAGTGGGACACTGCCATGATCCCTCAGGCTTCAAAGCAAATGGACTGCCGGCAGAAATTAGGCAGAAATTAGTAGAGGAAAATAATCACCATCCATTGGGAAAGTGTGTCTTTGGCATTTTAATCTTGCCAATTGCTTTCACGTAGCTTAGCTGCATTAAATAGGCCCTGGAGCAGGAATTTGGCAGTGCCCGGACAAAGCTGGTCTGTGGGGAAATGGTGTGGCACAATGGCAGAGCACGCTGGTGTTCACCAACCTGACTGCAGGCTTCTCTTCTGCCTCCATTTGCCTTCATCTGTTTACCTCAAACCAACTACCATGCCTCATATTTCCAAAACTCTCCCTAGCCTTGGTAGGGCTTGTTAACATAACATTCAGCCTTCCAGCCTTAGTAACAAGCTTTACCATGGTAATAATAAACATTTTAAAATGTGATTTAAAATACATATTAAAAGCAGTGGAGGGAAAGGCTCTGAAGGGAAATGAAAGCATTCTGATTTATGCCTGAGAAAAGAGGGGCTCAAATGAAAGGAAAGAAAGAACGAGTGCTTAATGCTGTCTAGGGAACACACCAGCAGCCACTCTCAGACAGGCCTGATGTTCCTACAAAATAACCCAGCCCAGGAACAAGCATCCCAGAAAAAATACAGAGGCAGGAACCAAGGAAGTAGGAATGAAGTTCAAGTGGAACTGCTTTTCACTTTCCCCTGCCCCTGCTGCAGCACGACACTGAAACTGAGCAGACAAATTTGCTCGCAAAGAAAAATACCCTTGTGTGGCTGGGCTGCCCGGCAAAGACCAAAGACTTTTCCAGCTGCTGGCAACAGGCTCCTGGCCAGGGCTCTCCTGATGGAGCCCACGTAAATCAGAGAAGCGCCCGTGGGCGATTTGTTAGCACTGGGGACTGCTCAGCATCTTGGATGCCAACACTCCACAACTCTTCTGCTTGCAGGCAGCCGTTTGTCAGAGTTAAAGGCCTGGTTGAAGGGCCTGATGATAAAGCGCTCTCCGCAGAGCTGATTCCTCCAGAAATGTGCGTGGTGCCAGCATGTAACATCAGGAGGCAGCTTTGCCTGAAATATCCACAGGATCTCGTTTCAAAAACTGGATACTGGAGAAAGCGGGGTGGGTTGGGAACTGAAGGACAGATATGATTAAAAGGAGGGAGAGACTGCTATACTGAAGCCCCCTGTGATTATTTCGTTTACAGAGAGACATTCAGAAAAGGGCACATAATAGAGAAGCTGGAAATGATGAAACTGAATAAAGGTGCTGTAGTAGGTGCTGCTTGAGGTCCTGAATGAGGACTCAATGAACCTGAAAGGTGAGGCATTTTAAAATGGATAACAGGAAGTGTGTTTATTACAGAATAATGTTACATGTGTACAGGAAATGTATTCACTACAGAATAATATTATTTGTGAGAGTTTCACAGACCATCATTGAGAATAAGAGTCAGCTTAAGTCTTAAGTGGGATTAGAGGGGACAAAAAGGATAATTAGAGGTTGCTACTTTTATTCTCTTTCATGTTTGAGGGATAAAATCCCACTAGCTTCAAGGTATAGAGCAACCTCAGAAAGCCCATGACTAGAAATAACTTCTTGTGTGGGCAAATTATCCTGTTCTTCTCTTGAAATTTTCTGGGAGTAATCTTCTGCTAGTTTCTGTCATAGATAGGATAGTAGCCTGCAGGAGTATTTATTTTGGTATGTTTGTTATTGCCGGGGTGTGTTAGTAAAGGTATGAGCTGGAATTTCAAAGACAAAGATTTCAGGCCACTTTCTTTGGCAGAAAAACACAGTGTGACAGACGTAGGGGTATACTGACTGACATGGTTTTTTCACCACTCGATTCAATCCCAAATATAAGAAAAAAATATATTAAATCTGTATTTTGTAACTATGTTTCTTTTTTTCACAGCATCCCAGTCTTCAGAGCATCTCTTAGCTTAATATTGTCCAACTTTGTATCTTGGGCATTGTTTATCTCCTGGACATTGTCTGCATCTCTATTGCTGTTTCTGCTGTAGTGAAGAAATCCAACCTTCTGTGGTGCTGCCATGTTCTAGACATCTTCAGTCTTTCCATAGTGGTTCATCTTTGCCATCTGTCGGTGTAACAGGCAGTGGGGTCTGGTATGTTGGGACACCCTGTGTTTGCTCTTCCTGCTGTGGATGTCAGCAGTTCCCCACCACCCCTGTTCTCACTGCTGTGTCTATAGACTGGTATTTAGCCACTGTTCACTATCTTCTCCCTAAGACGTTGGAAGTCCCCTCTTGCTGACTTGATCATTTGCCTCCTTTGGGCACGTCCTTATCAGCATGACCCTGGTTTGGGCTCCATGGCAGGTTTATCCTGGCCCTGATGGTGCCAGAGTTTCTGGCATTCACTGTCCCTACTCAGCTGTGTCCTGTAGTGACCTTCACTCCTCATGTGGTGCTGCCTGCGTGCAGATACTCGAAAGATTAAATCTCTTCTGCCCCAGCTGTCCAGCAAAGCACCCAGCTGAGGGTGAAATGAACCACACAAATTGCAATTGCCATATGTCTGGTCTTCTCTATCTGCTGGGCACGGTATCATTTGCTGCAGTAGGTACGTACACCCTCTGATCTTCATCTGCATTTGCACCTGAAGTGTGCCTATCATCCTGGGCTGTGCACCCAGCTGGCTCATCCCCTCCTGTGTACTTGGTGGGTTATGAGAGCTGTCACTGGAGCTCTCTGTCAGGTCAGTGACCCAGGACTGGCTGGGACTGACCACAGTTTTGCCATGAGGCAGATAACAAGCCAAAGATTAAAAGTATACCATCTAAAGAGGATATAGAGTATTGCGTACAGGTGCCTTGAGTCCAGAAAGGCTTTAAAGGGCTGTTTAATTTTCCCTGTAGAATCCATGCTTTAAAATGTCTAAACAAATCAGCTGTATAATTTGGTCGAATGACAACTGTAGAAGAGAATGTGATGATAATTCACGAAACTTTGGAGGACCTAAATGTCAAGGAAGGAGGAATGGTTATGGTGGTACCAGTGTGGTAGCCAGGAGAACTCAAGTAAATTTGAGAAAAGGAAAATATTGGCTCAGTACTAGGAACAAAAGCACAAACTAAATAAAGCAACCTAAAATAAGTAACTGTACAAAGCCTAAGAAACCAAACAAAACCTTTCCTCCAAGTAGTTATTTTGAAAGAGGAAAAGTACCAGATACTTCATTGAGTTCTCTGCAAGCTTCACTCTTGTTATGAGTTTTTGTATAAAGGAGGCACTGAAAAAACTGTGGTGATGGTGTCTGCCTAAAATGGAAAAAGCTAACGATAATCTCTGCTTGATTTGAATAAACCCCAAAAGGGAGAGGCTGAAACCCCTCAGAAGCAGTAAATTAAACTTGAACAGAAACCTGGCACATACACTAAATGACGCATATAGTGAATGGCACAATCTTCTGCTGGGCACTGCGCGTAGAGGACAGACACATCATGATTTTCCATGTCTAAAATAAAAAGCCTGTAAAAAGTACTTCTTCCAGTAATGGAGACAAATAAATTTGACAAGAGTTATTTGTCTTCTTGTTATAGAATTTATCCATTTTTTGCTCTTTTTTTTGTTTGTTTGTTTGTTTCATCTTTTCCCTGGTGAGCTTTAAGTGCAGAGAAAAAAAAGTGTTTGATCTGAGTAAAAGTGGTCTGAATGAGATGAGGGGTCTGAAACTGAGAAAAATATCACTACGTTTCACATCGACAGTGTTCTCTCTTCCCTGGAGTGTCCCTGGGGTTTAGAGGATGTGATAAAATATGTTCAGTCCAAGTGGAGGAAATAGAACTTCAGACAAAAACAGAAATAGCCTTTAAATTTATGCACTGTGTTAGAAAATCATACCAGCAGCTAAACCAAATGTTTAAAGATGGGGAAACTTAAAGTCACTTTAATGGGCAAAAATAGAGATCAAAGCTGAGCTTCCCAGGTGGAGTTTTTCTTGTTTTCCAATGAAGGCTTTTCAAAATGAAGGCTAGAAATACCTATATACCGGCGGCCGCGCTTTGCTGGGTGGGTGTGTAAAAACAAGGCTGGTCACTGGATCCAGTGGGGCAGATGCTGCAAAGGGGGGCATTCTCCTCAGCTCTGCGAAGCATTGACCCCTGCGTGAGCCGGGAGGCAGAGAGCCCCTGTGCCACGTTGGCAGTACATTAACTGCTGGTATTCTCAGTGCATACCGAACCCCGGATCAAATAACTCCGCTGTTAGATCATGCTAAAGTGCTCTGCTGCTTATTCCTCTCTGGCACATACAAGTTACTGGGCCGCAGAGGCACGGGGGAAAGTGGTACATGGCGGTTTTAAGCTATATAAACTTTGGGTCTTAAAACAAACCAACGTGCAATCAATTGCTCCGTGTTTATGCTTTCATGAAGGCGGCCTGGGGTTCCCGCTGGAAAGGGGGATGACAGTTTTAAAAGGGCATGGCACGGTGCCTCTCAGCAGGTCCTCACAGGGCCAGGGTGTGCAGAGCCATCGCTCTGCTCCTTCCCGCTCCCCCGGTTCCTGCTCCCGAGGGCAGCTGGCTCAGCCTCTGGGACTCCTGGGCCGGGGCAGGACAGTGGCTGCAGGCAGGGAGGAAGCCACTCTCCGTTCCCTTCTGTTTGTGTTTTGGAGCTTTGGTGGCGTTTTGCTTCGAGGGCAGCGCTCTCAGGATGTTTTCATTCACATCTATGTGCAGATGTAACTGTCTGCCAAGCGATGCGCCCCGGGTTTTTTTATCTGGGAAAATCCTTGGTGTGTTTTACAAGACGGACGGACAAAGCCCGGGAGCTGCCAGCACACGCTAGCAATCCCTCAGGCCTGCTGCTCGCTACCCTATCTGAGATATAGCCCAAACCAGGGCTCCAAAAGGCTCCTGGGTGTTGTTTGCAGGAGAGGCTCCCCAGCTCGCCCTGGGCCAGAGCCCGCAGCCCCGTCCCAGCCCTCAGTGGCCAAGCAGCCGTGCCGTGCCGTGCCATGCCATGCCGTGCCAGCGGTGTTCTGCTCTTTCTCTGCTGGGCACAGCAGCCCCCAGGGTGACAAGGCTGCTGATATGCAGGAGAAGGGTCTGGACTGCTTCAGCCGAGGCAGGGTGGGGAGATGAACTGCAGTGCCCTGTCCATGGGCGAAGCGCATGGAGACGGGTTTAAATCCTCCCACCGGCTCCTGCACTGTCCTCTCCCTCCCACACCCCATCCTTCCCTCTCTGCAGATCTTATTATCTTCTGCTCCCCAAATTTCTACCACTGTTTTTTTCCCCACACTTCCTGATTTTTGTTTTAACCCCACTATCCCCTCTACTAACACACACCCTGCTCCTACACTTAAACACTGGGAGCCCTGAACACACCGGGGACAGTCTCTCTCAACGTTGTTGTTATTATTACTAGTATAAAACCATGTAATAATTACAATAATATATAAAACAGGTAAATGAATACATAACAGTAACATAACAGTATCCTACAGTTGGGAGGAACAATTCCTGGGAAAGCTCTGTTGTATCCAAACTTACACATACTGTGGGGACATCACTTGCTCATGTTGAAGGAGACGTAGGAACCAAGACAGCAGTGCTCTGTGTTTTTAGTAAAAGGCTTATAATCAGAACAGGCATGAAGCAGAAGGCAGTAGACAGACTAGCCTCACATCTCAAGTCCCTGCTTCAGGGCGTGACTGTGCTAGAAAATCTTAATGAAAGAGGATGTGGTCTTGTTTTTACATGAACAAAACTTGTTTCCCTTAGTCAGGTTTGCAGAAATAGCTGAGTTGTTTTCGATGAAATTTTTCCTGAGACAACACAGGCCCTGGGCAGACACCCAACATCGAAACTTTCTGCCAGTACCACTTGTCAATGTTACCAGCAACTTTAAACAAGGCTTGATAAGAGGAAGGGTCAGGTAAACTCGGCTTATTAGTATTTCTCCCTGTGCCTTTCATAATGAGATCTAGTCTTGTGGCTCACCTGCCAGGTGAGCAGTTTTATAGTTAGGTGAGACACTGGAGGAGCTAGATGTACCTTCAGAAAGCTGTAGTACTTAGCTATCCTGTTTTGTTGTGGTTTTATTGTGGCAGAGGCAGAAATGTAATAGGACAAAGGATATCCATCAGGATGGCTTGTGGTGTGGAGGAAGAACACCTATGTCCTCTCTGAGCACCCACCTTTCTTATTGCTGCTAGTGATGGGTCTGTAACACGAGATTTGTGCTTACCATTGAAAATGTGACTCTGGAAGTAGCTGGACAAAGCCTAGGCCAGAACCAGCAGGAACAAACATGGCTGTGTTTCTTTTCTTGCAGTACGGAGACCCATATCCTGAGAAAATCCAGCACTGTCCAAAATAGATGAAATGTTCTTATATTTGCCAGCTCAAGAGCGGTTTCATTAGTGATATCAATAAGGAAAACACAGATGTCAGTGAGGTCCGTCTCTCTCAATTCATGCTTATTTGTGTTTTGGATTTGCTGTGAGCAAGGCTTTGTGACCCTGCGTGAGCTCCAGCACCTCGTTCTATGGGAGAATGTCCTCAGCAGCAAAAAGCTGCCCAAGGGGGTGATGGGGAAGGGCTTGGCAATGGGGTCCTCAAGGGAAAAAGATGCAGCTATGTGGCTTTAATTTTACAGCACTAGAACTCTAGACAGAAGACGGAGACCCTCATCTCCTGTTTTAAGGCCCTCACTAGTAATGTTGGTGCTCATGGAATCATTGCTTCCTCCTTACATTTCCAACCATTTCTTCCTTCAGATGCATCTCAGCACAGCGCCACCTCTGCAGCACCAACGTGATGGGTTGTGGAACCAAGCACTGAACGCCTTGAGGGAATCCAGGCTAAAAAAAATAGTAAATGAAAGTGGTTGGGGAAGTGCCCTTCAACACCTTCAAATTTTCGCTCTGTATCAGAAATTCTGGTCTTATCAAACTGGCTCCCTTGCAAGCTTCTGGTGATAAGGAGCAGCTGTGTGATCCACCAGATGCAATAACGTTCAGGGGAAATCTGAAGGAGAGAAAATGGGTTCATTGAGACAACCCAGAGCTCTGTGTGCCACTGAGGGGACTGATGAGCAATGGGCAGAAAAAAAGCAGTGAAAGGTAAATTTTCCAAGAGTAGCAGGGAAGCAGTCATTGCAAAGGATTTCACTGGTAAATTTGCTTTGCAAATGCAAAAATTCCTAGAAGTGGACTGCACCTACAATGTTACACCCTAATAAAACCTCTCCCTCAAATCACAGCCGTGGATCCCAATTCTACTTGCAGTTTACCTTCCTCTTACATGTTTTTTGGGCTTCCCACCACTTCCATAGCTGACGACTACCCTCACCTCACTTCGGTAGCCTGAGCTCTGCTTACTCAGTTGGTGAAAAAGGTTGTTGCATGTGGTTGTCCTTTTGAAGTTCACCACTTGTTTCAATCACAGCCCTGAAAGAACTGCCCACACATGGATAAGGACTGAATCCCAGGCAGATACTGCCACTAAATAGCCGGTGATAGACAGAGCTCATTTAAAAAGCAGGGGACATAGTAAAAACACGAGTAGGAGCTTTCCTGGTGAAAAGGAACAGTAAGTTGAGTCATAAGCACAACATGTCTCTCTTACACTTAATTAACACTCATTCTGACAGCTCCTGGTGATGCAGACCTTTTATCTGCTGGCTGCAACCTCTCCCTCAGCCGTGACTCAGCCAACTCTTGCCTACACGCCTTGTTTAAGTGGGAACCTCCCCAAGAGGTCCTAATAAAGTTCAGTCCCTGTGGCCCCAGCTGTTTCTGACTTCTCTAGGTGTGATTGCATCAAGCAGAGCCCAGGAATAGCTGGTCCCAGTCACTGGTGGTTTGGGAAGAGGAGGAGCACTGCTTCAGGCCTAAGCTTGCTCATGGGCATAAAAGCATCTCCAGACCCTTGCTGTCTGTCTTCCCCATCCCATGCCCTCCATCCTGGCATTTGAGGACCTGCATGTTTTGTTACATTAGCACCACTCAAGGAATTGCATTTGCTAGTCCGTTTCTGTTGGATGGGGCAGGGCCAAATGAAGCTGTGAAGGCTTGGTGGTGCTGCCATCCATTGGTCTGCACGAAGGAAGATCAGTTGCTGATAAGCATGTTAGCATTGTCTTCATAATCAGACTTTCCACCCAGCGTTATGGTTCCCCGGCTTCTCCCTCTTGGTAGGAGAGCTCTGCCACTGAGAGAAGCCACCCCACTGACCACCCTTGTGCCACCCATAGCAAGACTGGTGTCTGATCCATGGAAAACCGGACTGAATAGGTAGAATTTAGAAAAATATACAATAAAACTAAGCGGAGCTTTAGAACAACAATCAGAAAAGCTTTTTATGTATTTATTTATTTATTTATTATTTGTCAGATCTGCTGCCTGCACAGGCTCATTAAAGGCTTCAGTGAGGATTATGCCAGGACGAGAGTGGCCCTGCTTGCTCCCATCCTTGCATCACCCCCCCTGCCCTGGCCCTTCCTGGCTGCTGGCCAAGTGATACCAAGCCTCAAGCAGGGAACACAGGATGCCAAATAAAACAGGTGAAATCTGGGAGGTAGGATGTCATGAGCTGTTTGACCACCCGAGGGCCTGGAATGGTTCAAAGTGGTGAATGAACGACGAGAGAAAAGCAGGGTGATGCTGAGCTTAGCTCTCCAAGACCTGTCAAAGAAGTTCCCTGGGATGTTTGGGGGATTTCTCATGTGCTGCAAGGACAAACATTGCTACCTGCAGCCCCAGGGTTGGGGACCTGAGAGCTTGTTTGCTCTTTTTTCCTAAATCGCTGCAAGTTTGTGTTATAAAAGGTACTATTTCTCTCCAACCCTTTGCCTGCATCCCTCTGCAGGCTGAAACCATCCATCTCAGCCTGAAGTTTCTCCAGGGGGGAGAAATTAATGCAACTACAATGGTTTGGCCACCATGTCCTGCCTCCTTCAGCCATCCGTGTCCCCTCAGACTGCCAGTGAGGAGAGGTTGCGCAGATGGTTCAGCTCCCTCATGGCATTGCCCACACCAGCACTTGGATGTGGAAGAGCCATCAGGGCTAAGGACCCTCCAGAAGGAGCAGACTGAAATTTAGTTTCCAGCAAACCCAGCAATGAGCCCCACTGGCCAAGGCTCCGGGCACAGCAGCAGCACCTTCCCTGGGGCCAGCAAGAGGCCAGAAGGTCCCTGAGGTACCAGCCCTGCACCGTGCTGGCGAGCAGGCAAAGATCATGGTCTATCAGGGAGATGAGGAGGCTTTAATGGAAAACTTGAGATGCGCAAAGGTCTAGAGGGAGAAAAGGACTCCAGAGGGCTGGCTGGAAGTGATGCTCACCGGGCTGTCCATCTGCTGGCAGTGGTTGCAACTGCACAGAGCATTCCAGGTTTAAGAGATGAAGGAAAAACTGACAAAAGATGGTGAGTGAAAGAGCGGGGATGATCACTAACTATGCAAAGTCTTGTCCGAGGCATGTAGGAAGGTGAATTTAGGAGCAGAGGGAACTGAGGTGACACTCTGCAGCCACCCAGCATTGCCTGCTCCCCCACCTTTATCCTGAGCAGGCACCCAGAGGAGGTTTTGGTTTTGGCTCAGCCACTTTGCTGCAAGCAGGAAATTAAGAAATGTGTTTTCTTCCTCAAGAGGAAAATAAAAACAGAGCAATGGGATTACAGGAATGAAAGATGGGCAATGGGAAACACTATTTCCAGTGCTGGGAAATGCGGTTGTCATGTCAACCAGCTGCCATCGGCAGTCCCACACAGTGTGATAAATGGGATTAGGCTTGGCAGAGAAGGCAGCTGGCTTGTGTCAGCCAAATCCTTATGGGAAGAGAAGAGAGCATGAAGACGAGTTTGTCTGCACCCAAACATGGGTGGCTTTGGAGACCATCACCTACCAGCATCCCCAGATGGTGACACCAGCCCTCACCAGCTGGCAGAGCACTTCACCCAGCAGTGGGATGGATGCTGTGAGTGCTGGGTACCACCAGCACCCCAAACCCGCCTGCACAGCTTGCCCTCAGGAAGCATTGAGAGATTTCAAGGGAAAAGCCTTCATGGCGAGACCTTCTCCATTCATGCACCACAAAGCCAACATCCTGTTCGTCTCAGTCTGAGGTAAGATTGAGGAACAAAAAAAGGAAGCAGACCAGCTGAAATAGGTCTGTGCCTGAAAGGCGTGGGCACTTGCACCCACCCGCAATTTCCCTTCACCTGACGCAGATGAAGAAAAGCCACCAAGAAACCACATGGGCCCCTTCAAGAGCATCCGCGCCAGCTATGTGCCTGCTGGAGCCACTACCTCAGTGACCTCTGCCAGTGACTTGTGGGCTGAAAACCCCAGTGGCTAGCTTTGCTCAAAAATAAAGAGCAGAAACACATTGGCTGTGGCACCTTTGTAGCCCAGAGAATATATAGATGGGGACTCTCCCCTGCTACAGTGCCAGCAGCTCTGCTGACTTCTCTATCCTGGAAAAGTTAGTGCACTGATTCCCTTCCTTTGAAGAAGCAAAAATTGCCATTTCTGTTGCAAAAGTGACTTTAAAGTAGCAGCCTTGCAGTGGCCTTACACGCTGTCCCAGGGCAGACCTGACATGCTTGTTTTAGAAAAGCAGTGTTTTCAGACAGGCCAACTACCACCTTTCCCTTCGGTTTTAAATAGATTTGCTTAATAAAATAGCCCCCTGTATTCTGGGGGCTAGTCAGATCGTTTGATTGCTCCTGCGTCGGATGTGAAGGACTCTTTGATACATTGAAAGCAGGTAGGCCAAGCGGAGTGCTGTACTTGAGAGCAGAAATAGCAATTCAGTCCCTTTCGAGTGGCTGGTGACAGTATCTAACGTCGTGCTAATGGTGTGCTTTTAAAATGTGGAGCGCAATAATTGTGTCCTTCTGCCCATATGAAATACAGAGGGCAATTATTGTGCCCTTCGGCCCATATAAAATATAGAGGGCTATTGTTGGGCCCGTCTGCCCACACCTATGTTTGCGAGCCCTGCACCCCAGCCCTTCCCAGGATGCAGGGGAAGGGCAAAGCCCACAGCAGCTGATTTAACTTGGCTTCGCCGATGTGTAGTTTTATCCTCTGCTGTACATCTTACATGTTGTTTTCTTACTGCTGTAAGAATCAGTGCAAATGAATTATGTTTAAAAGGGACAGGAATATCCCTCTCAGAGGTACTAGATCTTGGCCCTCTCTGCAAACTCTAATTTCCACAGATTAAGTTGTTTAGAAAACTGTGGATGTGATTAATAACAGCCAAAGGGCATTTTAAGCAAGAGTATTTAAGCAAAGAACAAAAGGGAAATTCTGTGGGAAATAAGCTTCGCTTTTGTTTTAAAAAAGATGATTTAAACTGAAGTATTCAACTTCATCAGTGATGTCATGGCTAAAATTACCAATAAGTAAAATAAAAAAAGCCTGACAAACTCGCTCTTCTATTATCTAGCTGTTTCCGAGGAGTTTTTGTTGTCCCATGGCCGCTGCCCTGATAAAGTTGAAAAGAGAAACCACTTTTGGCCAGCAGGTCCCCTCCATCCACCCGTAGCTGCTGCCAGAGGAGCTGGGGCCTGGCTGAGGGGGCGGGTGGGGATGCTGAGGAGCAGCAGCTCAGCTCCTGGAGCGCCTCGTCCACTCTGCATTTCGGCAGGCAGCTGTGAAACCCATCACCAAAAAAGGTGGGTTTTCTGTTGCCTGTAAAAGGGTATCATCGGGCAAGCTGATCCGAAAAGAAAGAAAAGCGTGAGGATGGGTGGAAAACCAGCAGGAGGAAAGAGGAGTGTGTTTCCCTACTGGGATGAGCAGGTCCTGCTAAAACCACAGCCTGAGCTCCTGTCAAGAAGTGCTGAACTGGCACAAAAATTAACTAAGGGGGAGAAAATGAGAGAAGGAGCAAGAAAATGGGATGAATGGGAACAGCAAGAGAGCAGTGATCCCTGCCACAGGTCCCCCCAGCACCTCTTCCAAAAGGCTTTGTAGGCTCTCTCGTCCACCCACCCTCACACGTGTATTCACAGTGAAAAGTGCTATGTTGTACAAAAACATGACTTAAGCTTCCTGCTGTCTCGTTGCTCACTCTTGGCATGGTGCCTCCCTCACCAGCAGCTCCTGTGCACACAGGGTGTCCAACTCCTGCTGAAACAGAGGCGGCCTTTTCTCTAAGCGCATCCCTCTCCCCGGCTGCAGGGCTGCTGGCACACTGAGAGGGTGAAGCTGTCAATTGCTCAAGAGATGAATATTTTGGCACAAAGCAGAGTTAGTGGGAGGATGGGTTGGAATGGAGGCAGGAGGAAGCAAAGCCGTATGGGCATGAAATGCCCAAAGCACCGAAAGATGGCTGGGATGGGTGAAGCAGGGCTTTTATTAATGAGAAGAGCTAGAAGCAAAGAGGGGCACCTGTCCCTTAATTTCAGAGCCTGGAAGAAGGAGCCCTTCCGTTTGCACCTGTAACCCAGCTGCAGTTGCCAGGGCCGCTGATGGATGTGCAGGCCCCTGGTGTCAGATTCCAAACTTGAAAATAACTGGTGCCCTTCGGGCCAACTGTCGCCTCCGGAAGGACTGTCAAACTCACCCAGGGCACAGAGGGAACAACCAGCCAATGAGAAACCGTGGGCGAGGGGCAGGAGGCTGTCAAATACAGAGGAGCACGGAATTGGTGGCAACCGAGCAGGCACGAAGTGGGAGGAAAGTTTGCTGGGAGCAAGGGCAGGAAGGATGCTCACAGGGGATCCTTCCTCATCACAGCTTCCTAACGACTCCTGGGATCCACCTACACCTGCTCCTCCACAAACATCGCTGGAGTCCTGGCCTCCCTGCACTATGTGGTGGGATGTCATGGAGGGCAGCAGGGGAACCTTAGGCAGATGGTGTCCCGGTACCCGTATACAGCCCGCTTTCTGTTCCCGCTGGGTTTGCCTTGGCATGAGCACAAGCAGGGGTGTTGCATTCCCAGACGTGCGGAGGATCGGACAAGTTGGACTGGTTTTGGCCTGTGAAGTGCTACATTGCGTCGGACCCATTTTCTTGAACTTTTGCCAGATCACATTGCTACAGTTCTCAGAAACATCTGCCAGAAATACTGGGGATCCCTCCAAACATGAAAGGCTGGGTTCCTTAAAGGGTCTTCACGAGAAACAGCCTTTGGCAGAAACCTTGGAGGTCCTGCTGGTCCCGAATGACTCAAAAATACGTCTTTTTGGAGGGGATCACTGTAGGAGGAAGGGATGCTAATAGACCAGGTGCAGGGGAAGGAAAAGCAGAGAGGGCTTTTGCCAAAGGGTTTATTGTTTTGCCACCTGCATTTTACCAGCAGATACTTTGTGATACCCTTAGGTGGGCGTCTGGGCATGTGAAAGTTCCTTGAGCCCCAAATTTTGCGAAGGGAGCGAGTGACGATGATGATGATGATGCCAATGCCAGCCTCTGCAGGGTCTCTGGGGTGAGACGGGGGAGCTGGCAGGTGAGGGTGACAGCGTGCGTGGGGGTATGAGCAGGGGGCAGGAATGGCAGGAGGTTTTCACATGGATTAACCACCCGCTCACATTACAGGCGACCGGCAGCACCACTCTTCTGGGCCTCTTCTGCCCAGCCCTTCTCTGCTGGGAGGTCCCTGTCACTGCTGAATTTTTTGTTGGTGGCATTAGAAATCAGTCTCCAGAAAGGCTGCTTTGGTTGCCTTTCACTTGTTTTATTTTTCCCCATGTATTCACATGTTTCCAGGGAGAAGATTTGGGGTTATTTTTTCATTTCAGGGCTGTATTTTGTTTTGCTTTTATTTAAAATTGGTTAAGGAAAGTATGGTAAGGGTAAGGAAAGTAAAGGCAGAGGTACCACCTCCTGGCAGCAAGAAAGTCTCTGGCCACGTGGCCACTCACACATCCACCTGTGAAAGCTGACAGGAATTAAAGAATAATGTGGCTTTACCCAAATGGCATATCTGGGCTCACCTGTTCCTGCAATTACGTGGTCAGGAAATTAACTTTGATCAACTGCTCCCAAATACCTTTCTGTGCAAAGCAAACCTAGCAGGATTCCTTTCCTCTGCTATCACTGGGGAGCCTCGAAGGGAATGAAATTCGTCCCTGAAAGGTCTCAAAGTGTTTTACTAAACCACTGCAGGGATGTTTGCATAGGGGAGAGCTGGATTCCTCACCCATCCCAGCCAGGAACACCGGGGACTGCTCTGCCTGGACGTGTTTCAGTTTGTGGGGATGCAGCAATGACACCTCCCACCCTGCTGGTGCCAGCTCCATCCACCCCACACTGCCTGGCCACAGTACCAGCACCTGCCTCAGGCCCTTCATCCCCCTTTGATGAACCACCAATCCTACCCAAGAATTAATCTCCTAAATGTTTGGAGAAGTGGTCTAGGTTGCAAGGGGTGGTGTGGTGTGTGCAAATCATATCTATCTGACTGGCCAGGGAAATTATAAGAGTAAATTTGTATTTAAGAAATTATTTAAACCACTCAGCATGAATTTGGTTAGTGGTATGGTCAGTGAACACATACTGTTTAGTACAAGATGGGTAGTAGGTTGATTTCAACCCAGAGACCTGCCTGCCAACTGAGCGAGAACAAGAGGAACTTGCTTTGAAAAATCAATCCCAAATGATCAAAAAAAGTCAATGCAGCATCACAAATTGGACCCATCTGGCACTTTTCACCAAACAGCCTGAATTTCACAAGATCATCTCTCGCTCCAGACAAGAGTCCCAAGCTCTTTTGTGTGTTCCAGAGGGAGACACAAATTTATTTTCCTTTTGTTTTCTGATGCACATATGAAGTTTTAGAATTCATCCACTGACCCCACGCTAAAGAGTTTTCAGACATTTCTGGCTGTAGCCCACCTTTGGGAAAGGGCTTGCCTGATGGTGGTGGAAGGAGTCAGCAGAGGTGATGGTCCCCTACCCTTCAGGACAGGGAGCTGCTCGATGCCCATCCACAGACCTACTGCTCTGCTCTATGACAGACACCCCAAATCACCTGCCCCAGCTTAGTAGCAAGCCTGAGAGGAAGGGATTTAGTAACTAGTCAGACATGAAGCAGAGAGCGCAAGGAGAAGGCAGATGAAAACTGTTCAACAGCTGCTCGTGGGAGTACGCAGGAGCCAGCCTGGACTTGTTTGCTGGCTGTACGTGACAGGGGCTTTTGTTTCCTACCCTGGACCCTGTGCTCTCGCCTTGAGCACAGCAGCAGGGGACACTCTGCTGCTGGACAGTCCTGGCCAAAGTCACCCTTTGATGCATCCCGTTTGGCTTGTGAAAGATCCATCGGCAATGCTGCAACTCCCTTCAGCACTGCAATAGTCCAGATAAGGATGACCACAAGAAAAATGCATGGGTTTAGCTCCCATCCTTTTTTTTTTTTTTTTTTTGTCTGGGTCCACTATGAAAAAGGACAAGGGGCAAGATTACTCATTCTCTGTAAAATCACTCATTCTCTTCTGAGGAGAATTAGTTCAGCCAGTTTGACTCCCCCTCACCCCAACCTCTGACCTCCTAAGACTGAAAAAGAGAGAGAAAAATTACACCCCTATTTTACACAAATAACTCCAGCTATTGAGAAGGAAACTATTTTTCCACGATGTGTGGAAAAAATATGTGTCCTTTTCTGCCTGGTGCCAATCCTAGAAAAGTGACAAACGTGAAACTAAACCAGGAGCTTCACATTTGCTTTCCATTGGAAGGCATTGAAAGCTTAAAGTTTCCACATATTGCCGTGGCAAAAAGGAGTACAGTGAAGGCAGAAAGAGGAAAGAAATCTCTCTCTTCCTCTTCTGTTCACATCTTTTTAAATGATCAACACTAAAGAGCAGAACTATAAATAACGGCTCAATAGCAACTGTCCTCATTCCTGCCAGATCTTTTCTCAGTAGAAGAGCTAGTAAGATTATTTCTGATGTCTTCTACATAACCAGCATGCTAAACTCACCTTTCCAGGGATTCCTCTACTGACAACAATCATAAATGAGTTCAAACCATACTTGTATTTCTTGCATTTTTAACCTATATTGCATAGTAGACGGAAAATATAAACTCACTGTAAGATGCAGCATCACACAAGGGACAATCAGTAGGAGACCAGGAGGAAAAAAGCCTTCACAGTCCCTGCAATTTTTGCCTTCTCTTACCAGACTCCTTACAAGACATGGCAGGAATAAATCATTACCAGTTTTAATGGTGCTAGTACAGTGTAGACTTCTGTCCAGAAACAGATGATTGCATCAAACAACTCAGCCTGGCCCATCAAAGCAGCCATCACAGGGGGAATTCCTGGGCTTATGGCATCTCTGGGCAGAGTTGTTGAGGTTCAGGAGATCTCCCACCAGCTGAGAAGATTCAGAGCACTCCCCCAGCCATAAGTCGCATCGTGGCCAAGAGAACAAAAATGTTAAACTGCCATCTCAGGTTATTAAAATCTGTCCCAGTGGTAAAATTGGACTTTTCTAAGCCCTTTTGCCTGTAGTTAGAAAAAACTAGAGATGCATGGGGTTCACATCTCTCCTGTGCTCGGTGGACCTGGGTCTACGTTAGACCAATCCATTGTAAGTGAGCATCAAGCTGTAATTCCTGCTTAATCTTATCAATAGTACCATCAGGTAGACAGTGTGAGCTGTCAGAGATGGACTCTGCAAGCTGATGGTATTGTGTCAGCAGTGATTTCTCCAAAAGTCAGCATTGAACCAGCTTACTTTTCAAGCTTAAAAGCAGATCACATTCACATGACATTTGCATTGACCCCAAAGCAATGAACAAGGACATTATTTTTATTAAAGCCCCTACCCTCAGGAAGCGTGGTCAGATGTTATACCCGTTTTACCAATCATGAGACAGACAAAAGGACCACATTTTGCTGTGAAATCAAGTATGTGTTCCCTGTTCTACACAGCATAAGACACCTGGGAAAGGTGTACAACATGATCTGAACTGAACTAAGATGGCTGAAGGATCTCAGAGCACATGCTTTTGAGCTTGGTAGCCCCCAGACCTTCTTGAGGGAGCTACTGAGAATCTGTTCACATGGACCAAACTGCACTGTATGCCCTGTGCTGTTTTGTATCATACATTAGAGCCAGTTGGATGTTGGGCAGTGCATGGCCCAGCTTGCACGCAGACACTGGTCATTTAATGGCACCCATCATCCCTAGACCATAGCTTCACTTCTGGTTATATAGTGGCCCAAGGGGCTTGGGAGTCCCTCGGCAAAGAGGGCTGTGGTGAGGAAACAGTAAAGAGCAGTTTCTCCAGCCTGTGCCTGAAAGATACCTGTGAAGGAGAAGAGCCAGGAGGAGGCCATGGGCAGGAGAAGTTGCTCTGGTGGGCTACAGCCAGCCCTTGGGACACAGCTGGTGCCTCTGCCCTTGAGAGCGGCTGCTGAGCAGGGTCTGGGGAGGCTCTGCCCTGCAGCCCTGGCAAGGGCAGTCAGATGTCTTTCTGTGTGGCATTGGGAAGCCAAGCTTCAAGGCTCAGGCATCGTATCACACTTCACATCAGACACTCAAGCAGCTAGGAAGGGACAGTCAAGATTCATTAATGTGGTTTTAACGTTAATTACGTTTGCAGAGCAGTGCTGCAAGAAACCTTTTGACAAGCGTGTCCTTCCTTGGCTGATGTGCCTGGCAGGGTGAGGCTACATCATTTTACCCTTCCTTTGCCTACCAACGGAAAAGGACAGAGCATTAAGATCTGCCAGGAGAGAATAAAGGAGATCATTGTGCCATACAGTTAATGGATGACTTTAAATTTTCCTCCCCATTTCTACCAGCATATATAATATTAAATAACTGCCCTGTGGCAACTAACCTAAATCCCTCTAGCCTTTGGAAAGCAACTGAAGAGGTGTTTCCCTGGGACAGTTCTTGTTGCAAATGGTCGGTTTTCTTAACACAATGCTTTGAAGTCATCATTTGTTGCCTCCAACGAAGGAAGTCCACAACTTCAATCGCCCCACAAACCGCACAGGGTTTCACAACTGAAAAAGGGTGTTTCCACAGCTATTACAGGCCAAGTTCTTTGATTCACCTCTGACTTTCTAACACAAATAGGATGTTGGAACATTAGAACTTAGGAGGTTCCACTTAAATAGGGTGACAGAGCCCTAGAACAGGCTGCCCAGGGAAGTCATGGAGTCCCCTTCTTTGGAGGTTTTCAAGACCNNCCTGAGTGACATGCTCTAACATGCTCTAGGCAATCCTGCTTTAGCAGGGGAGTTGGACTAGATGATCTATATGCTCCCTTCCAACTCTAAAAAAATTCAGTGAAATTCAGTGAAAGCAAACTTCTCAGTTTGGCAGGATAAGAGCTGTGCTAAAGTTGCAGATGGGCAGAGGAAGGATCTCAGGCTCATATGCCTGATCAGATCCTCAGATCAGATTGAGCTCAGGCTCAATTCAATAAAAGGGACTCAACTGTATAAACCAGAAAGCAGAGACTGAAATCATGACACTTGGTGGCACCGTGAAATTATCCAGTGATATTTTTAAGCCACGTGCTGGTAGAAAACCTGCCCAAAATGCAAACAATCACACATAGCAGCAACATCTACTTTTCCCAGCCCAAATAATTCGCTCTGCCTCATCAAATCATACCAAATCTGTGAAATAAAGATTACAGTGAAATGACCTATAGCAGGTTTTGGTGGTGGTGGCAGCAATATGAAAATATCATCCCACCACATCCCTGGCGTGTCCCAAATTCAGACATAACCTGTTACCACAATCACTTTACAAGTGCTTTCTTCTTGCAACTTATATTTTCCATTCTATGTAACTCCATAGATTTCACTCTGACCTCTGAAATGTCTTGCACTGAAACACACCACTTGGCTACTTCTTTTTCTTCCCACCAAACTGTCCCTCAGTTGATTCAACCCAACTGGAGCATCTTTTTCCCAGCAGCTTTCGGCGCAACAGGCAGCACATTCATTTCATTAATGTTCTGACATGGCACAAAGCAAAAATTTTGCCATTATTAAAACAAAGACCTTAAGTTCATCTAGGATGTTAGTTCACTATGATGTTGTAACGACACCCAGGCAAAAACATAAGCTCACCGATTTGTATGAGCAGTGCGTATCCAAAACTGGGCATCCCCCCCCCAGCAAGAGGATGCAGCTTTTCTATGCAGAATGGCATTGACCCTATCCTCATTTCCAGCTCCTGGTGTGCCCTTCCCCCCAGGCCAAGGATCAAAACTTTACGATTGTCATTTGATTTCTTTCGGTTCACGTAGAAGTCCCTCTGCTTGGGTTCCTGCCCAGCCCGCCCCCCGGCAGCGAGAGCCGAGCCGGGAGCGGGGGGAAGCGGGGCTCGGCTGCCACCT
Organism: Scolopax mira; assembly: GCA_004320125.1. Classification (NCBI taxonomy): domain Eukaryota; kingdom Metazoa; phylum Chordata; class Aves; order Charadriiformes; family Scolopacidae; genus Scolopax; species Scolopax mira. The sequence goes on from BJBW01005154.1 coordinate 108,317, forward strand.
GCCGGGGTCCGGCTGCCTTCCTCTGCCGGGCACGCACCAAAACCCACCGAAAATACAGGAGGAAAAAAAAAAAAAATCCAGAAAATATCCCAAATACAAATAATACAGCCACTTCCCTCCAGCTCCCCAGATGGAGCCCCCTCTAACTCAACAAGAACAAAAGAGACTCCTCAAGGAGAAGAGGTGCGTGATGAGGTTGCTGACCTTAAGGATGCTGAGCCTCACAAATGAATAGTTTTAGTCTCGGTGATGAAAGCTGAAGGTACACTACAGGAGCGGTTAATGTCTTACAGACAGGAGCTACCAGGACTCCAGAGTCAGTTTTCGTTTTAAAAAGGTCAGTCAAACCGTCACCTTCTCAAAAGGTGAGGCCACTCCATCACAAAGAGACTTCCAGGAATTCTCTTTCAGCATTAGATAAAGCTTATATGTACATGCTCCAGAGAAAAGCAATGAGGAGCAATAAGAATTATTACTTCCTTCTCCATTTCTTCATCCTCTTCCCTGCTGACAAGGAAAGGAGAAAATTTCCCCACTTCATCCTCTAAATACAATATTTCAGTTTTCTTGGAACGTCCTGTTTTATTCTTGATAAATACTTAAGACTTTTGAAAGCAGCGTATGAAGTCTCCAAGTTATATCTTTCAGAATGTTATGGAAGGAGTAAAAATACAACAGGGAAATAAAACGCTGTCTTCTCTTGTGAAAAAGTTATAAAAATCTCATGCATTGCCCGCTGTAATCTGGGGAATCTCAGAACTATAAAACTGTGTCAAAGTATTTTGTGATTCACAGCCACAAGACAAGCCTAGGAGAAATAATTCAGAAGAAAGGAAGACATTTATTTTGTATGCAACGGGTGACTCCAAGGCTCAGGACTGCATAGACATTGCACAAGGAAAGATGATGAGAAAAATCTATCAAATTAGTTTTCTCACATCAGCATTCATGAGAGACAGCGCTTCATAAAACCTTCACATCAACAAGTCACCACAGCTCCTCAAGGACATTAGGAGAACAACTTCCTAAGAACAACAGGACAAGGGGAGATTTTTTTGTTCAAAACACTAACTCTGGGCCTCTTGACGTGCCGTTCCTCAGCTAACGGGACATTTAGTGGAGCCCTATCACATCTCTAATCCACCCAGAGACATCGAAATCTGTCCATCAGAGATTAAGATCACAAAAGCTTAAACAAGAATTGTAAAGCAACAATTTTCAGTAAGGAAGCCACAGTGATGCCTGCCAAAGCCTGGTAAGCGTTTGTTTCTAATTCCAAATAAATCCTATTGGGGGAAAACAAAACAAAACAAAACAAAACCCAACAACCTAAATGCGTGCTCCATATCTGGATGTAAGTGTACAGAAGAGATTAGCTGTTACTAAGAATAAGACCAATGCGTGCTGTGACCACAGTTGGATAACAAGGGCTAACGATCACAATTCCCCGTGTGAGCTGAGCACCGGGTGAAGTCAGAAAAATGTGGTTTTTCTATGGGTTGATCCCACCAGGCCGAGACTGGCAGAGTTTGATCCCAGGCCCCTTCTGCATAGATGCCCCCCCCTGCGTCCAGCTGGTGTTCAGCGTTAGAGGTAAAGCTACAAATGCAACATTGGAAAGAGGGTTTTCCTGTTGTTAAAATCTGCTCCTCTGAGGAGCTGTTCCCAGTGTGACCAGTAACCGTGTGCCTTTTAAGTTGTTTCTGACTTGGTTACAACCTAGCATATTGGTGTGGTTGGGGAACATCCTAAACATTATTATGCAATTTGGGTAGCCAAAATCCAGGCAAAAATCCCGGCAATTCAGACACACCTATCACTTCCTTCAGCGGCTTTGAAAAATCACAGCAAGCAACACTGCAACTTAAAAGCTTCAAGGAAAAAAACCCCAATACCTATCAAAACCATTCCAGCTCCAAAAGAATATTTTTAAAAGTGAAGGCTCTCACCACTAGTATGGCCGAGGGGATGATGTGAACTGCATTGTTCACTGCTGCTGCGATAGCACCCCCGTGAGCCAGGCCCCCACTGCACAAGCGCTACATTGGGATCTGTTAACAGGCTGGAGGTGGCCATCGAGGAACCTCTCAGGGACAGTTTTATGTCCTTGCTATCACTCGTACATCTCCATCGCTGCTAGCCATGGGGGCAGACTCTTGTCTCGCTGAGCCTTCTGATCTGAGCTACCACCAAATCACACCTCTTCCCTCTCCTCAGCCCCTGTAACTGCAGAGCGTGGGGAAATCAACCTGTCTTGGCACAAGCTTCTGCCCCTTGCCTTAAGGCAGCTGCTCTGTCCTCCCAGATGTTTTGACAGATTCACTACGTTGGTTCAAACAGCAGAGGCAACTGTTGCTAACCAAACAGAAAGGTGGATATATCTCTTCTAAATCACTGCTTCCCAGAAGGTTCTGGAGTCTGTTTCTTTCAAACACAAGCCAAAGCAAGGATAGAGACACGAAATTAATTCTGTACCAGGCAACTTCTTGCACGGTGTAACTCCAGTTTAAAATAAACTCTTTTGCTATTGTTTATTGAATTCTAAAACTAACCTTACTATTTCACCTACTGCTATCAAAACCTGCAAGCTATAAACATTATTAAGTAAATTACATCCTGATGTTACACGATGGTGAAGTTATACAGTGGGTCTGCACGAGCAGCCCCATCAAGACCATGAGATCACGTGTAGGTTTATTTGTGCAAGAAATGGACCTGATCCCTCTCCATACCATAAAAACTTGCTCTCCATAGACTACATTATCAGACCATGCCCTGAAAGAGACAGGTTTCTGCTACAGCAACTGCAAGCAGCAGAGAGAGAAGATGCAAAAAGCATCTTTTTTTTTTAAAAAAAGACATAAAACCCAACCACAGGTGTTAAGTGCTGCTGGCCTCATAGAGAGCTCCATCTACCTCTCCCATGGCTCTGTACTCTCCTGCCCCACAGGCATCAGTTTTCACAAGTGATGAAAAAATAATTCTATCAGTACAGGTTTTTCCACAAAGATTTTAAATGAAAATTTTAAGAGTCATTTTGGTCACTGCTCAGCAGTCCTCACACTGGAAATTCATTTTCACGTCCATTTCATGCCCAAAAGAAAGGGCAAAAATTTGGGGTTTTTTTACTTCATTCTGCAAAAACAGAAACACAGAGTCTCCCAGAAATTCAACATGGCTCACAGGCCACCTTTGAGCAGCCTTTGCTCTTAGGACTGTAAGTGCAAATGATGGACTCTAAGTCTGTCATGAGACTTGGAGAGGTTGGGATTACCCACCACTTTCCTGTGTGCACCTTACAGTCACCGAAAACACATCTCCCACAGAGATTCCTGTGTCACTCCTGTCTACAAAGACTCATGCAGTTTGATGGAAAGGTACCAGATGCTTTCTGGGTGCCCTGAACCTGCTGCAGGCATCTGGGCAGGGAGAGAAGGTGTTTTAGACCCCAATCTTAAAGACTGCAACTGGAGAGCAGCACTTTGGTGTACATCAGGGCACTTGACCAGCTTCACAAGATAAGATTTACTCAGGAGTTTAATATAGATACCCCAAAGTAAAGTTACAAAGATGGCCAAACAACATTGTTTGGATTATTATGGTGTTATGTCCCAGGAAGGACTCTCTCTAGCACTTCTAGTACCTCAGCTCACTCAGGAGGGTTGCTGATGACTTCCACTTCTTTCCTGAACATCTGCAGATCTACATTTCCCAGTCTTACCATTTGACATAGTTTAATATATCATTCCAGACAATCTGCTCTCTCCCTAGCCCAAGGACTGAACACTTCTATCCTCTCTCATCCTCTGGTACCCCTTTCCTTTTAGAAATTAGGTGTTGGGAAAGCTCTCTAAGGGAAGCAGCACTTTATTCCCCCTCCCAAAGCTTAGGAACTTCAAGGTGTGCCTCTTTCTTGCTTTATATGACTTTGGTCTGCCTACAGCCTCCTTAAAATCACATCATGAGAAATTCTGATAGAAATAAAAGGACCCTTAGATTGCCTATCATTCCACTTATGGAGAGGTTTGAATGGAGCTTGTATCAAGTATGCAAATACAGATGGTGATTTGGGGATGGGATTTCCCTGAAGGCACAGTCCTTACTTTGTACTCGGTCCATTTTTGAGGAATCCTCTCTCCTGCATGCTGGGATACTCATGAGAAACACAAGATCCTAAATTCTTTGACTTTCTCTTGCCTTCTCTCCTCCCTTCCCACCCAAGCTGCAGACCTGAATCCCAAATCATATGATCCAAAGGTCAGGACTAAATGGATGCATATGGAGAGCCCATGAGTGAACAGTGCAAAATCACCCATTTCCGACCTTCATCCATTCCCATGTGTCTCACTAGAGCAGCACTGACAGCAGACATCAAACTACATCAAGACTCACCATCCACCAAATAGTCCTAGACCTTGGCAGACATAATTCCATCCAGGATTGCCCCATGCCTGTCAGCATTTCAAAGGCATTTGCACAATGCCGTTAATACCACACTTTAACTTCTGGTCAGCCCTGAAGTTGTTGGGCAATTGGACCAGATCATTGTAGGTTCATTCCAGCTGAGCTGTACTATATTATTCTATGCTGTTCTTCTTAGTGCCTCCTCCTTTCCCCAGCAGTACATGCTGAGGAAACCTGTGATGACATTTCTTCTCAGCTCTGCACTAGCAGATGGGATTGAACAGGTTACCACGTCCCAGTTGAGGCATTGGCTCAGTCATTTTGTGGGAAGGAGGCACGCACCTTCTGATGGGGGTGAGAGCTTTGGATGATCTTGAGATAATTTGACCATCTGAACAAATTTGCAAAAAGCATGTGTGAAGAGCAGTTTTTGAAAGCCTTCTGTGTTCATCCAGCTTAGCTGGGTTTCCACAGGGTGGCAAAATCCCACATCTCTGACACCAGCGAGGCTGCAAGACCAAACCCTGTTGTCGAAGACGACAACAAAGTTGACAATGATGAAGGAGACGACAATGAGGAAAATTATGATGACAAAGGAGAGAAAAAGAAGAAAAAAATAGATTGACGACGATGACAATGAAACAAAGAATAATAAGAAACAAAAAAAAAAGATGACAATGATTATAATGAAAAAGATGAGAAGAAAGATGACGATGGCAAAGATGATGATGAAGGTAACAACAAGAGAAGGCGGCGGCAGCAACAATGATGATGATGAAGGAGAATTAGTAGTACTAGGGGTGCACGGTACCGTGGGGTATTATCAAAAGTATGCCACATAGTGATGACAAAGACACTTTTCACTTTCCCAAACTTGCTCTGCTGTGCTTCTTGGCCAGCCACGCATGAAAAGTGCTCTCATGTCTGCCCTGCGTTTGTATCACACGCAGGGAGAGCCGAAAAGCAGCAGCTCCTGATGGTGCAGCAAACCTGAAGCCCTTCCAAGCACAGGCTGTTTTGCACAAGCAAGAAATCCTTGGGGAGATGGAGCTGAGGGAAGAGCAGAGCTTGCTCCCACTCCAAACTTGCAATGGGCAAGAGCCAGAGAGAGCCAGGGTGCAAGGGGCCCCTGGGAGGCGCAAGAGCAGCCGGCAAGAACAGAGATGAAAGGGCCCAGAGAAGCCCTGACAAGGGCTGTGCTCAATGTTACAGAGGACAAGAAACAACTCCTGGAGGCCCACCTTCACTCTCTAGAAAGCTTTCTGGGTGCAGGGCACGAGAGACACCTTTGTGGAGCATGAGCAGCAGGCACCTAGCCAAAATGGCCTAAAGGAGCCCTGGGGCAAGAGGCCATTCTCAATGCGTCAGAGGAAGGCAAAAAATCCCCAGGCTTGGGGGCCACTTGCTGGCCCACCTTGGGGGGAAAAAAGCCTTCCTCCCCACAGCTGCAGGGCATGAGAGGCCATTTCCGTGGTCCACGAGCAGCAGGCAGTAACCTAGCCAAAGCGGACCAGAGGAGTCCTGACAAGTGGTCATCCTCAAAGCTGCAGAGGAAGGCAAAAAAGCCCTGGGGACCAATGCCAGTCCGGCCAGGGTGAAAATTCCTTCTTGACCCCCAGCACTAGCAATAAGCTATTCCCTCAGCACGTGAGTAAGACCTGCCTCCTTGTCCCACAGCCTGATCATGACTCCAAGGAAATGCTCCCTCAACCTGGAGCCATTTCATGGGCTTCTGAGAGTGGCCATGCCCTTGACCCAACCTTGGGGGCAAGAATCCTTCCCACACCTAGTGGGACATGAGTAGGCTCTCCAAAACACTGTGACTCCTCGCAACATCTCTGCATCCCATTTCTTATGGCTGCTGCCACTGACTCTGCAGAGGATGAAGATGGTGAGCTCTGCAGGGCTCCTCAAGAAGGCATTTCCATAGTCTTACCACTACTATCCTGATGAAAAAGCTCGATGGCCTCAGTTACCTCCAAGTGCTGGTAGTTCTTATCTCCTGAGCATCTTTCCCAAAGGCAAAAGCAGAATTTCCATTCATCAGATGGGCTTTCAAGGTGGCCCCACCAGCAGCTAACCTTACAGCAGAGAACCTCCAGCAGTCTCATCAGCCACTGATCTTCCATCATCCCCTCCAAATAACTCCACCAGAGCCTCATGAACTCCTTCTCAGATGCCTTCAGGCTGCTCCCAAGCCAGCTCTGGCAGCAGTACATGGGAGGATGCCCCCTTTTATCCTGCCCTGGGACACTGTGACTGCTGCGTTGCCAGGCAGTGGCATTGTGACACGGGGTGATGGAGTCCCACACGCACAGCCCTGCCTGCTGCCCCTCACCCAGCATCCTCTGGGGTGCTAGCCCTGAGGCAGCCCCTGTGCCCACAAAGCCCAAGGGGCTGTCCATGAGGCCACATAGCAAGGAGGACTAGGGACACAAACCCTTTTCCAGGGGGATAACAGGGGACAGTTTCAGCAGCTGCAGCCTGGAGGAAAGCCAAAGCAACCAGAGCCATAGGCTGGGATGGATGATGCCAACAGACCACCATGGAAATAACACAGACTGAAAAGAAAAAAAACAAAACAGTGAGTGGGGGTTAAATTGGTGTGGTGGAAAGATTGGTCATTTTCAGACCCAGAACATTTTGATCCGTGCCCAAAGCACAGCCAGGCAAACGACAACTCTTCCAAACAGAAAAAAAAATAAGCCCATTGCTGCTATTGCCATCACATCCCCCTCTCCCACTTGAAACCAAGGTGCACAGCTCCTTGTTATACAGACTGACTGTGCTTGTATGGGGCACAAAATGTGCTTCAGCCACAGCGTAAAACCTCCACAGCTTGTTTGTGACTTTAGTCTTTTGGAAAGGAGAGTTCAGTTGAAAGGGACCTATAATGATCATTTAGTCCAACTTCCCAATCAATTCAGGGCTGACCAATAGTTAAAGCATGCTATTAAAGGCATTGTCCAAATGACTTCTTAAACACCAACAGGCTTTGGCCATCGACCACCACTCCAGGAAGTCTGTTCCAGGGTTTGAGCACCCTCTTGGTAAAGAAATGCTTCCTCATGTCAAGGCTGAACCTCCCTTGATGGATGCAGCTTTGAGGTGTTCCCATGTGTCCTGGCAGTGGGTACCAGGGAGATCAGCACTTCCCTCTCCACTTCCCCTCCTCAGGAAGCTGTAGAGAGCAATGATGTCACCCCTCAGTTTCCTCTTCTCCAAACTACACAAACCCCAGGTCCTCAGATGCTTCTCAAGAGGACATGCCTTCCAACCCTTTCACCAGCTTTGGTGCCCCCTGGAGGCATTCAAGGACCTTTACATGCCTTTTAAATGGTGGGTCCCACAACTGCACATGATACGAAGATGAAGCTGCACTAATGCTGAATACAGCGGGATAATGGCCTCTACTGCCCAGCTGGTGATGCTGTGTTTGATGCACCCCAGGATGTGGTTTGCCCTCTTGGCCACCAGGGCACACTGCTGACTCCTGTTGACCAGCACCCACAAATCTTTCACCAGGGCTACTCTCCAGCTGCTGTGTTTTCCCCACAGACCCCTGTGCAGGAACATCCCTGTCTGGAAGGTTCACCTGCCTCTATCTGAAAGGACTCTGCCTGCCTTCACTACAAAAAGCCATCGAGGAGCAGGGCGAGCACTCCCCTCTTCCTTCCTCAGCAGATAAGCAATAAGATGCGTAATGGAAGGAGTAATCTGCACTAGAAGCTTTGCAGTGCAGTGCTCTTTATTCTTCTTGGACCGACTGGAGATAAATCTCATTCTTCCTCCCACACAGGGTATGTGCCAGCTTTCAGGTTTTAAGAACTTTCTTTGGTGCAGCCAAAGGCAAACTGTACCATGGAGTGAGTCTCTTCCACAAAGGTCAATCAGCTCTGCAAGAGAGACTGTTATTTAGCAGCATTCAGCAATTCAACAATGTTAAGACAAAAGAGTATATATTATACCCCCTGTCAGCTCTCAAGCTTTAACCTGAGGCTTAGTGAGTAACATTAAAAGAAGCTAAAATGTGTTAAATGCCTCCCTAATATTATTTATACAGGCACATAATCTGCGTCAAGATAAGAGGCATCTATAATACAAATGGGAGCAGAATTCATCCCAATACACAAGAAGCCACTTGCTTTGTAATCTCTAAGGTGCCTTAGGGGTCTCCTAGCTCCAGATAAAGCATGGGGCAGGCCAGAGAAAGAACAGGATGGGATTAAATTTAAATCTCCTAAATTGAGCCAAGGACAGAATTATCCATTGTGAAACCTGGCTAAGATAGACGATCCTCTCTGCTGCCATCCTTTGCAATCATCTTTCCTCTAAAAGAGTATTTAAAAAAAAAAAAAAAAAAGGAAGAGAGGGAAGAAGTCAGGTTTTTTAATTCAAGATGAAAATATTTTCTTCCAGGTTCTCTAGAAATTAATTGACACAATTTTTTGGCTGGCACGTGCAGTTCCATGCTGGCCACACAATGGAAACGCAGCACACAGCAAACCATGAGGCTTTCATTGCAAATACTCGTGCTTAGAGGTTCTTGTGCCCCACACGCTTCAGACTCTGTCTCCGTGCCCACCACCAGCTCCAAAAGCCCAGACCATGTCTGTTAGGAGGCACTTTTGTCTGAAAGAACACTTCTATGTTTTGTGCTGTTTGTCACAGAAATATGTAACTAGTTCTCCTACGACTACTTTTTCAGTGAGATGACGTTATACAGAGTACCTGAATTGTCTCTTTATAACAACACCTGAAGCTATACCTCACATTTGCTTGTGAGGTGGACACCTAAAAACACATTTTAAAATATATTAAAATAATTGTATTATGATTTTCCTTCTGGACAGTATTTATTTACCATAGGTGACTAACAACTTTAATACCAAGATTAGAAACATTGTCTTTCATAGTTTGCTTTGATAAATTATGCTTTTTTTAATGTCAAAGATACTCACATATGCCTTTGAAGCCTAAAATAATTTTAGCAATTCTATCAGAAATGTCATCATCTGTTCAAATTATGCCTGAAAAAACATAGGCAGAGGTACCACCTGTAACATTTGCCTGCTGATTGAACAAACAACTGAACAATTCCTCAACCATCTTGAGTTTAGCTTGGTCACATGAGGTTAAGTAGCCTTTCAGTGAATTCAGTCTAATGTCTAAATGATCACTGCAGAATGCAGGAACAAAAAGTTTGAAATACCATTGGTCTATCACTAAAAGGAGATTGAAGGTGCTCCCAACTTCAATAGTTTTTGTTTTCATCCCTTTCTGAAACTCTTTCATTCTAACAACTGGTCAGCAGAGCAGAGAGTTTAATACAAAATGTCTATTCCAGGTTTAATGGTGAGGGGCACCGCCAAGGCCAACATTCTTCTCTACACAGCTGTTCTGTACTCAGCTTTCCTGCAGAAATTAGATACTTCTTTATCCCTTTGAAACCACACAACCACACTTGCTGGTAGGCAAGTATTTTTTTTTGGCTAGATAGCAAACAAGCATTTACTTTCTTTGTAAAGGTATAGCAACCAGAAAAATCTTCCTGTATTTGCAGGAAATGCTCCTTTGTGCCACAGGCCAGAAAAATCTGAGATACACTGAACAAAAGCATCTAGCAGCCACGCAGATTTCAGCCAAAGTGGCATCAGAAATGCTTTGCATTTGCATAAAGCCAACAATCTCAGCTTCCCAGAATGATTCCAACAGCAGGAATTTCAAAGTGAGGCAGCTCATCAAAAGCTGTACTGCTGGTTCCAGATTTCCTATTAAATACACCAAAAAACCAGCAGGCTATCTTTCCACAGGATAAGTAATTTCAGTCAGAAGAATATTTTCACTGAAATCCTTAGAATTGTCATTGTTTCTTTTCCAATGGTGAGGCCTACAGCCTTTCATTAAATTTCATGTGATCTGTCAAAGCATAATTACAGCTCATTATGCTTTTTCATTCTTACTTGTCATATGCAAATATCATTTGGACTAAAAAGCATCCAGTATTGAATGAAGAGCATTCTCCTTGTATACAGATACTCCCAACACTCTTGGAAGAAGCAGCAGATTTTTAGTCTCATGCAAAAGACAGCATTATCTACAGAATTGCATTCCAATTTCATACTTAGAATTGACTCCATTGAGACCCAAAAAGGGTCCCATTTAGCAATTCAGTAACATATTTCCTGCAGCACTTCATTCTTCTCCAGACATTCTGGGTGTTAAAATAACCAGGGAATTTCTCAACACTTCAAATACAAAAATACTCTGCAGAACAATCCTACTGAAAATTGAATGACGGACAAAGCAGGATTTATTTGGATTTTATGGCCTAGGACTATTAAACGAAACTATGCAAAAAGAACATATATACTTTGACTGGGACAAGAGTTATGACCTTGATGCTTTATGACCATATATACATTGACATTATATTGACATTATATATGACATTATATATTGACATATATACATATATACATTGACTGGGACAAGAGTTATGACCTTGATGCTTTATGGTCAGGAAAGCATCTGGAAAAATCAGTGGGAAAATAATTGAAGCATATTTCTGACAGCACACTGATTCTGAAGCACAGGGTTTTGCTCCTTGTCTGCATGAGAACATAGTATGAATTCACATGTTCTCAGAAGGAATGAGGTTATAGAACTTCACGTCTTTCTGTGTAACATGATAAATTTTTTTGAAGCAGCTTAAGCTACTCAGCTGGGAAAAGCAAGAGGTTATGTTCCTCCCAGATACATAGCTAGTATCTGCATTCCAAGCTTTCTAGATTCAAAATAGGTGGGTTCAAGAAAGCAGCATGACTGCAATATATGCTCTAGCAGTTCAGAAATCTCACCACCAGATATTTGAGGCAATATTCTATCATTCTGTACCACAATCATACTTGAAGGTAAAAGAAAACTATGTCAAAAAAATCTTGTTCTTTATGAATTATTTTAATGAACCAAATATGAAGTGACATTAACACAGGTCAAGGAAACTAACATGAAACCAACCCCACCAGCTGCTGACAGAAGGTGAAGAGAGAATAGTTGAGGATGATTTAAGGGAAAACAAGAAAGCATTGAGAGAGAGATTCATTCTTGCCCAGAACATCAAACAAATCATATAGTAATTAAAATTTCACATCAAGTGCTTAAATTAGATCTCTGCTTTGTTTCTTAACACAGTGAGTCCAGAAGAATAGGGAATGGGCTATCCCTGAATTCATGGCAACAGGTCCTACGGAGTGTATTCCAAATTTCTCCAAATAATGGAGACAGTCGTGGCTAAAAAGAAAGAGTAGTAGAGAAAGTGAGGACCCTTTGTTACCCAGCCTAGTCTCAGAAGTGGAACGTGTTTCCTAGGCCGCATCATCTTTGGCATAGGTTCCTTGTTCAGTGTTTGCGCAAATGCTTTAGCCCCATGACTGTGAAGGTTGCAGCAGCCAGTTTCTCATACACTAGAAACATAAGAGCAGCAGTAAGGACTGTCTGCAGGAGCTTTGCTTCAAGACCTTTGTAGAGTCCCATTATTCCAAACCGCCTAAGAAAAAAAAAAAAAAAACAAAACACAACAAGAAAACAAATGTGAATAACCTTCTGTAAGTAAATTGGCAATCCACAAAGAAGAATTAATATCACAAATCAATGACAACTGTAAGAATCTTAAATTAATTCCTGATCTCTCAAATGCCAGCTATATTTAGTAATATATTAAAGAGAAAATTCTGCAGAAAGTGAAGTCTTTTGTGCAGGAAAATGGCTTCTTTTCAAGATGAGGTGAATGAATTGGTATCCACAGATATCCTTGATAACACTCTCTGTACAGATACTTAGGAGAATTTTGTTTTGTGTACTTACTCTGCAATGTATTACAAAAACCAGGTTGACTGAAATGATAAGTTTAAAAAGGGCAAAAAGAAACAAAAGTTAGATCCAGCAACATTTTCAAAATAGCAGTAATACTCAAGTCTTCTGTATCACATTAGGAAAAAAAAATAGGATGCTCACCTCACTCTCTGTTGAAGAAGGTAAAGAACATTTCTAAGACTGCCTAGTGTTCGGTTCTCTGGGTTCAACCTGTGGCGTCCAAACTGAAAAAAAAGGAAGAGCATTCTGGTGCACTGTTTCCCCTGGTGCTAGGCAGGGAATCCAACACACATAAAATATGGAGAGCCTTTCTTAAACTCTCTTAACAACTTCCAGCTTATACTAGCCCATCGGGGAAAAATGGAGACCAAAGTGCACACTAATGAGCTTTACACAGCAAACATTAGAACATTATGTGCTACAATAATGTGTTTTTGTTTTAAGATGGGTTCTAAGAAAGCATTACACAAGGCCATATTTGGTCTCTTTCTGTTGCTCTGGAGGAAACAGTTTTCAGGATCCCAAAAGCATAACTTGCAAAGTCTTAGTAGGGAGATGACATTCAAAGCAAGTTCTTCCTGGCTGGCTCAGCTTTCATTTAACAATGATTCAATGGTCTTTGAGCAAAGCATTTTACACGTGAGCTGTTGTAAAAGAGTCTAAAATTGTTCAATCCACCTACCTGGCCTAAATAATACTTCTCTTTTACTCATTGTGTTTGCTTATCCCCAAACTGTTTTTCAGCAGGCATGACAGCTGCTGCTGCAATTTTATGTCTCAGTTGGACAGCAATTTCAGCTACTCCTTTTCTACCATTTATTGATACTCTCATATGATACATGTTGATGCTACTGTCAGCGAGCTTTAACTATGAATTACTGCTATGCAAAGGTTGCCACACTTATTTTTATAAAACAGTCAAAGAGCTTTTGAAGTCTGTATTTTGCTTCTGTGCTAAGAAAGGTGAACCTGTGCAACTGCCTGTGGATGAGTTTCTTCCAAAACTTCCTCAGGGAACTGCTACTTCTTCAGTGCAGAAAATTATGATCAACAGTAGACAGAGTATGCAAGTAGATTTAGGCAGTTCAGAAATTATAAGAAAATGGCAGGATGACACAGATCTTTGTTCATAAGGCTATATGACTTAAGAACTCAGATGGAAACAGGAGCAACAGAATGCTATTTGAAATCTCTCTTTATTAGGTAACTATGTGCTCACAATCCACGATCTTCTCATCAGAAACTAAATCATTTGATACTGATAAATCAGCATTAAGAATTACTGTCAGAGTCTCAGATCCCAAAATATCCCAAAATACATCCCAAAAATATTCTTAACTAGGTTCCAAGCTAGAGTGCCAGACACTGACAAGATTATTCATAAGCTTCCAAGCTAAACCAGGATTAGGTGCTGCCTCCTTCTCTCTTCTCCACCAGACTATTTTTGTACTGCAAATAAAGGTTCATCAAGGAGGTGAAAAGTTCATGTCTCCCTAAGACATCGATACTTCACTGATTACTGCAGATTTCCCAAAGGGAGTAGCATTCTCTACAACAGAGAAAAGAGGCTTGAGTTTTAAAGAGAACTTTTTCACCGAGGATCACTAGAACATTAACAGTCTTGCTATCTCTCCAGAGGCAAATTTAATTTATCCACTGTTTACTAACATATAGGCTAACGAACAGTTTCCCTGCATAATGAGTAACAGCAGTGCCATGTATTTTTAATGACTGAAAAAGAGATAGACATACCAAATGGCAAGGCTGGAAGCTGCTTACCACTATCAATGACACAGGATAACCCCTCACTAAATGGAAAGCAAGAGCAAGAAGAGCACTTTGCCAGAAAGCTGAAAGAGGTGTAGAGACTTCATTACAAGGAACCCTAATAACTTTCAAACGATACTAAGTTTCTACAGGTTTAAGGCTGAAAAGAGTCATGTACTTCTTATCTCATAACAGCACTTAATTATGATGTGTAAGCTTTCAGGAATTATATTGAGCTTGTATTAGCTTGTGTGTAAATCTGCTAACATTGTTTCAAAAAGCCCTACAACTATACCAACCAGGCTTCAGACAGAATGCTATTTATGAAAATACTAAAACCTTTACTCGTAACTTTTTTTCTTTGAAGAGCGCTCGGTAGGAGTGATAAAAACCTTAATATAACAATTTAGATTAGAAGACAGATTGCAAAGTGGTGCAAGTTTGAACTGGACAGCACAGGTATCACAGATGTACCTGAAGTCACAAATGCATGTTTGTTCTGTTCTCACCAGAAGCATTCAGGGTTTCTGGCTGTTACTTTCATACAGCAAAGGGAAAGAAGTTACCCCTAGTAACTGCAGAACTAGATAAAGGTCCTTGTATTCTCCATCGTCACCAGGGAGAGGATGGAGTGGCATGGAAAAGTAGCACAAAGGTCATTATTTCAGTGGGCCACCACCAGGACACGATGGCTAGCTGTGCTCTAGCAGAAAGGCAACTCATCACCACTCAGGCAAACCAGCAGTGAACTAGCTGGCTTCAGCTGAGGTTTAGCAGCAGCTGGTTAGTACATCAAGCTGGCAGCACAATTTACCAGACCCACCCTTTTTTTAAAAAATGACACTGTCATCAAGAGACAGAAGAATTTTGTTCAAAAAGCCAAAAGGAAATGGACAAAACATGAAGTAACAGTCACAAGGTTGTAACCATTTCTGCAGCAACCATGCAAAGGAGTGAGGGTTGAAGCAGTTACATGGATGTAAAAAAAACTCTGCTGCTTTGCAAAGCTGAAGCTAAAATAGAGCAGTCCAACTTTCCTTCCAGTTCTCCTTCACACCATTATAAAACACATCACAAATTAAAAACAGACTGACATTGCAACTTATACAAACAAAGCTAAATTTGCTTAAATGTTTTTCCTGTATCTGTCACTTCACTAAGAAGTCTTTTTAACTCCTGTTAAAACAGGACAGACCATTGAATGAAGGCACTAGCTCAGCTGATCAGCAGATCAGTTAGAAAAAATGACTGCTGACACATCTGTGATGTGGATTCCATTTTGTGCACCATCAGGGTGGCAAAGCAGAAAGCCATGCAGACAAAAAAGTTCTACCAGCATCTTTTCAGGGTGCCAGCAACCACACAGTAAATACATCCAAGTCTTGTTAGTTTGAAATATAGCATCCAAACTATCTTTAAAAAAAATCAAAATACATTTTGCCAACACTAATTAGAGAGAAGAAAAACTAAAATAATTACAAGATTTGCATGAAAATAGCTTTTTCCAGATAATAAAAAACCCCTATTGGACAAGTCTGAAAAGCGATACCCTTTGCATAGAAGGCTCATCATGTTCAATAACTTAACTAATTCTCCAAATTTATACAAGTTTTAAAACATGTATGATGGCTTTACCATATGCACAATTTAGGGCTTCTCCTTACTTGGAAAAAATAGCATTATACTGCATGTGGAAACATTTATTAATATTTAACTGTTACAAAAATAATCAAGAAACAAGTTACAAAAATGAATGAAAAAGCACAGAAATTAAATTATAATATGCTTGCTTATGTACAGGCAGGTCTCCCTCCCTCAACCTCTAGTTTCAATATTGCAACAATATTGGTACATGCTGAAGGTAGCAGCCTTATCCAGTGTACATACAAATTGGAAGTGAGAATAAATGCAAGTATTTTCATTACCACTACAATTAGTGCACAAGGCCAGGCAAGTGGTTAAAGATATTATTTATGAAGGAGCTCAGCTTCCCCTGATGAATCACATTCTGGGTTCTGACAAGGTCAGACCATCATTCAAATAAACCAAAACCTATGAATAGAACGCTTTTTTTTTTTCTGATTACCCTAGGTAATCCAGGTTTCTGATTACCTGGAAAAAAACTGGGCTCAGAGCATTTAATTTTAATTTCCCACTTGACACGTTTTCTATTTATATTCAAATAAGTAAATTTTGTAGTGCCTAAAAGCATTATGGTGCCTCAGCCTCTGTGAGACACTGTACCAATGCATTATGTTGAAGCGTGCACCAGGAATACCAAGGTCTATCAGAATCTGTCAGTGAAGGATCAAAGAAAAGAGGCAGCTTTGTCAATGACCTGCACTGTAAAAAGGAGCTTCCAAAATGACAGGTTCATTAACGCAACGGAAAACAAGCCATATGGGCAGGACTTGCATTATACAGAACAAGTCAGAGGCAGTCAGGATGAAATGAAACCATTACTTACCCGCAGAATCGACTGTACTGTCTGCAGAGGGTAAGTGAGGGTGGTGGCTACTGCTTTGGCTACTGCACCAATGACAAAAGCATCCAAGGATGTGAGCTGTTCAACAGATAAAGAACATATTTGACATTGTACCAAAACAGCCAGTTAGCCTTATGCATTAGGGGATTCCATACTTAGATAATTTCCTAGCAGGTACTAATATCTTTAGCATAAAGATTTCACAAATTCTCTGGGTCTTTTCATTTAGTTATAGGTCAACCAACTTAATTTCACTAAAGTTTATTTGTAGCTTTCACCTGTTCACAAACTTTTGCATTTCTAATTTACTGACTATAACTAGGTTACTAAAAAAGTATCACAGATAAAGCCATACAATTAGACCAATTTAGAACACCAAGAGTAGACAAGAGAAGTAGTATTTAAACATATTGTCAAGCAGAAGCATTTCAGCTTTTGCAACATTCAAGCTAGTAAGTCACAAGGTACTTGTGAAAAGGTGAAGTGGAAGAATCCTTGACCACCACTCTATAATCCTACAACATAATGACTATGCTATCAGGCAGAATCTTAGACTTGATGATACAAGCTAAAAATCTCACCCTCTATTAGTTTAGAATACCTGCTGGAAGCTCCTCCTCACCTCCAAAGCCCACAGTGTTCCACAATGCACCAAAGACATAGTTACAGCCTAACCTGATTACAGTGCAATGAATTAATCACTGAAAATAAGCAGGTGCCCATATCAAAGCATGCTCCAAGTTTGCAAAGTATGTTTATTCCAATCAGAAATATGCACATGTATGGATATCTTTAAAAAGCCAATCTAATATACTTAAGACAGTCAAGAAAAGATCAAATAAGAAGAAAAATTTTATCCAAAATAAAAGAATCTATGGGAAGACCATTGCTAGGGGGAATAAAACACCCCAAAATATTTTCTTCCTCCATTACCCCTAGATAAAACATGCCCAAATTTAAGGTAGAAGTAATTTAAGAGAAACACAAGAAATAGCAATTAGACAACAGGAAATAACAACACAGGGGAAAGCTTAGCTCATCACTCAAAAGATGTATTCTCCATAATGTAACTGCATAGATCCATCAGGCACTAGTAGAATCATAGGATCATAAGAGGTTGGAAAGGACCTCTAGAGATCATCTAGTCCAACCCCCCCCCCACCAGAGTGGGTCTACCTAGAGTACGTTGCACAGGAACTTGTCCAGGTGGGTTTTGAATGTCTCCAGAAAAGGAGACTCCACCACCTCTCTGGGCAGCCTGTTCCAGTGCTCCAGTCTCCCACAGTAAAGAAGTCCCTTCTCATGTTTAGGTGGAACTTCTTATACTCAAGTTTGTGCCCATTTCCTCTTGTCCTGTCACTGGGCACCACTGAGAAAAAACCAGCCCCATCCTCCTGACACCCTCCCTTTAAGTACTTGCATGCATCGATCAGATCCCCCTTAAGTCTTCTCAAAAGAAGTCTTTTTAGTCTCAAGACTAGAAAGACCCAAGTCCCTCAGCCTTTCCTCATAGGAGAGATGCTCCAGGCCATCTTTGTGGCCCTTCGTTGTACCCTCTCCAGCAGTTCCCTGTCCTTCTTGAACTGGGGAGCCCAGAACTGGACACAGTTCTGCAGATGAGGCCTACCCAGGGCAGAGGGGCAGGATGACCTGCTGGCCAAGCTCTTCTTGATGCACCCCAGGATGCCATTGGCCTTCTTGGCCACAAGGGCACGTTGCTGGCTCATGGCCATCCTGTTGTCCACCAGGACTCCCAGGTCTTTCTCCTCAGAGCTGCTCTCCAGCAGGTCAGCCCTCAGCCTGTCCTGGAGCAGGGGGTTATTTCTCCCCAGGTGCAGCACCCTGCACTTGCCCTTGTTAAATTTCATTCAGTTTCTCTCAGCCCATCTCTCCAGCCTGTCCAGGTCTCTCTGG